>NNCF01128532.1:480205-527761 GCA_002313205.1 Laupala kohalensis | reverse complement strand
TATATATATATATATATATATATATATATATATATATAAAAGGAGTTATGATTAAAATTAAGACTTTACTCTTCATTATAAATACAGGAGTATCTTGAAGATCATGAAACACTATAGTGACCATCCTTATTGCTCATCGCTTCACGAACACGAGAGAGAAAACCTGAGAGAGAGACGGTGGAAACCATAGTATCAGAAGTGACAATGTTGTGAAGAATATTTGACTGCAGACAATAAAATTTTGTATTAACGAAACATCTTATTTTTTCAATTAATAGTGAATTACAAACCTATTTGTCATAAATGTTAGGTAACCGTAATTATCTAAACAGAGCAAGTCGCACGCGTACGTACAATATTATTCGAAATTTAAATTTTGTATTTATTCAAACAAACTAAAGGTGTATTGGTGTTGACGGACCGACGGATTTCCTTAGTTTTGGAAGCTCTTTATCGACAGTTTCCCTAATTTTGCTACAAAATGTTCTTCGTTACATATTATTTTTTATTAGTAAATTATACTATTTAAACGGATTGTCCGTTTAAGAATGATTATACGGAAAATTGAAACATTTCTAAACTTTAAATTTGAAAAAAATACAACCAATTTAAAAATACCACGTGCAAGTGTAAAAAATTTATTTCATAAAAGTTTGCTATCTATATCCAACACATCAACACTTCTTTTGTATGCAATATCACAAAGTTATAATTTATATAAAAATCATTTTATATCAACTCAAACTGATACTCAAGATGAATTCATATTTCGCACCAATGACATCTTACCTTCATCAGATCAGAAGCATATTCCCTTGTTTTTCCGCAAGATAGTACCTCTTAAATTATCCGAAGCCAGGTCACCATAACAGCTTAACCAGTGTTTCACTGTACTTCTCAGTGCTACTACGACTGCTTCATTGTTGTTATGTAACTCAAATTTATTTGAATTATTCGCTTCAAGAGATGAATTTAATTGTGAAAAATTATTATTAAATTCTTAATTTAATCATGGTTAACTTAATATTCCTTTACAACCTTTCCTCATTTTTCCCACTACAAATTTTCATTTAAACTTCCATCAGAAAGTTCACATCTCGTCGAACTCGTTTCGTTGGATATTGTTGACTTAATCTGAACACCTTTAGTGTGTTTGTTCCCTGATAATTTGAAAAAACAATGTATATATTTACAACATTTTTCCTAAGTTCAATATTTATTTCATTATATTTATGAGTTTTCTTACAGTTGGCCTTTGTAAGTATAGGATGTAACTTTTTACTGTTGTATGACGTCATTCTGTTGGTTCTCGTACTGATAAAAACGAGAGTCGTGAAGGACACGTGATCCTATTTACATGTTTTTAGCAAATGTTGGGATACCCGTTTCATTTATCTCAAAGGAGAGAAGACTAACTCTCTTCTTGGAGAAAAGTAAATGTAGGAAATATTTCTTATGTAATCTGATGTACGTAGGGACATGCTAGTCGAGAAGTATACAGTTTAGTCAGACATCCAGCGGTTAGTCAATGCATTTGAAGCAACATATCGAATACAGGGTATAGGTCTGACAGCTACAGGTATCCTGTCAAGCGAGCAGATTGTCGCATTCGAACACAGTGAGACAGCGCACCACAGATAGGGCCACTTCATTTGACGACTGGCTGCGGTCTAGTGACTATACAAGGGCTGTTAAAGGACATCAGCAATATCAGCTGAAGAAATGGAAAATCGCATTAATACTTCCGATGGTCTTCAGTACGTTCCTTAGATCAGGCACTTATTGTTTAATTCGTCGAATTGATATGTCCCACATGTTTACTATTTCAGTCAAGCACCTGATTTCTACCTAGTGAGGTGAGTAGGAATCGTCACAGACCAATGATTTTCTACTCTTTTGATTGTTGTCTTAAATTAATAATAGCTAATTGTTTTGCTTTTGAAATTTTGTCTACTACACATTCATATAGTTTACACCAGTATCACGAATTTTCAACTACCAGCCACCAGGTGCATTAAACAGACTTCTTGCGGGCATCGCCTTCTACATTCTAGTATGAAATAAAGTTAAATGCTTAATACTGAGAATGTTGGGTGGAAACGTTTTGCATGGCGTATACATTATTGAAAATACAACAGTTTAATATAGCATATTCCCATGATGAGATAACTTTTGGTCAGGTGAAAATTGCGACGGACCGGGACGAGGTCTGAGTGGAAATGGTGTACGGTTGTGGAAGGTGAACGGGTGGAGTTGTGGTCAACACCCCTGCGATCAAAGCAGGAGTCCCGGGTTCGTTTCCCGGTTCATCGCCATTTTCACCTGACCGAAAGTTATCACATATCTTCTCCACGTGTAGGGTACACGGAAGAAATATATGCATAATCCCACGATGTTTCGCGACACATCGTTCAGGAAAGATTCCCATCGAACGTTTCATTGATTTCATGATTTCCACATCTCTCTATTGAAATGTTAGCAATATCACGGAAAGCGTTTATGGCAGTGACTGGAGTATCTCATGCGTTTTTGAGCTGGCGACCCGACTTTCGGATGGACATCGGGTATCTTGTTTAATCGAATAGAACAGTCTGGTTTATTACGAAAGGTCAGAAATATTTTGAGACTTTTTTTTGCGCACAGGAGGCCTTGGAGAGTGAAGATCGAGCGGTCGGGCGGTTTCGGATGATTTTTCCTTGTCGCTGGGTGCGGCAAGCGCCGGCGTAGGTGCCTGGAGATGCGGCTAGACCCTCGTCACGTACCATATAATTGGGAATTCTCGCAGTCGTTAATTTAATTAATGTTCCATGTGTAGTAATGCGTGTATGGAAATGTCTACATCACGGGTGGGAGGAGGAGGAGGGGGAGTGTCTCGTTACCTCGGCACGTGCTGTGCGCAACTGCGGGTCTGCTGGGCGCGCAGAAGATTTCAAGGTAATCGACGTCCATCAATCGGGACAGTAAGGTCGCGTCAAAGTGCGTTAAAAAGTTTACGTTAAATATTGAGTTCCTACAAGGTAATACATAAGGAAGCGTTGGCGTCACGTTGTTACGGTGGGCGACAGCAATTACTGAAGAATACTAGATACGTAATTATACTAATCGTCAACATTGACTAAACTAGAAATATCGACTGTACGTAACTTATTTAAATAATAATAAAAAAAATAAACAAATTTACTGTCAAAAAATCAGGTACAAACTGCAAATGATTATAGTGATTTTTACTAGCTTATCTTCAAATTGCATCGCGAGCCACCCATGTCTTTGTCGTCCTCTTCAATTATACATTCATATGCGCCAGAACCTCACGTGTTTACGAAAATATAGCTGAATTTACGTGATAGTTCAAACTTCGCTGTCTTAAATTAAAACCGAACAATCCATATTCACTGGAATACGTCAAAATTTCTGAATCCGGTCTATCTCAAAACATATGTCGAAATCTGTGTACATGAATCAACAATGATTTTCATTCATGAAAACCCTGCCACATTAGAATTAGCTTACTTGTTTTTTTTTTCAGAGGAACAACTCATCATTGAAAACTAGGATACTTGTAGCCCACTGTTATCTCCTATAAAAAAATCAGTGTGTTACTCCGCTGCACCATGATCTCCACTCAGAATCTAAAGAAGCAAATCCAACGGGTCCCATCCGCCCCCCCCTTAACACAACCCTCACTCTCCTTGACTCGGCTTAGCCCAGTGGGGTAGAAATTCACCATGTAAGCCAATAAGCTCGGGCAGCTATGAGACAGATAGGGTCCTTATCATATGAATGGTGTGGTGATTTAGATCGCTCCTGGATAGAGCATTAATACAGCGCAGCTGTCCGAACGATGTCGACCTGGGTTTGCGGGGGCGGACGAGCGGATCTTATCCGGTGGCGCCGCGACCAGCGGGGGGTGGAGATGGAGGAGGCTGGGTCCGTGGGTCCACTTCGCCCTGGGGGCAGAGGACCAGAGCTCGCAAAGGCGTGGGTCGCAGTGGAGACAGTATAATTCATCGCCGCTGAGTTGGCTTCAATCTTGGCTCGCGTTGGTTAAGAGCCGATGTAACACGTCCATGCGTGGATTATTGACAACCGATTTCGTTCGTTCTTCATTTGGATGTCGGTCGTTATGATTGGCGATTCCATGTCAACTTCAACCTTCTGACACACTTTCAGTTACACTGACTAATGACAATCGTTTGTTTGAAATTTGTCGGTCTGTGGTTTTGCCTTCGAAGCAAGCTATCAGTTCCTATTGACATATATTAATTATTTCATATCTTCATACTCATATTGCATTATATTTTAACGATATAACATTCATCACAAACAAATGTTACTTAAATGTTTTCCATTGAGAAGTATTTATTTTTATGCCTAATTTATTTACTGTCAAATTTATTTTTCAATTTAGAAGATAAGTTGATCTTTGTACGAGGAATTATAATCTACAAAGTTTCTAGAAAACTTCCAAAAATAATCCTCGAATGTTCATTTTCTATTGAAGCAAATGTGTTTATGAGAGAAGTAAAATCATAGTCATGATATAAACATAGAGCACTTTGACAACGGATATACGAACCTCTTTTTCCATTTGTGATCTTAGACACTTTGTTCCAATGCACATATATTAGCACTACATCAGTAATTAGGCAAATATATAAGCTCCAGAAATAAGATCCAATAAACGTTTTTTTTTCCTTGTTGACGTGGAAATGTCTCAGTATTCTTAATAAATAATGCACAGCCTTTGTGTTTTATGGTCCTTCACAGTCGAAAATAGCTATGAATAATAAAAATCATTTTGGTTGAGACTGTGATAGATTCTTTCTTAGTTCTATTCCTATTCCTAAGTTTCCTCTGGACAATAGTTTTTTCTAAGTAATCCTGAAGAAATGAAACATTGATAATTCAAATAGCAATGAAAATGGAAAATACTTCAATGTTATAAGTTTTTGTGGTTTCAAAACGATTATATTGTGCACTAATAATCAATTCAAATAAAATGTAGTCTCCTCAATTAAACATAAAATAGTGAGTATGGTGCATACGTTTCCTGAGCTTTGAAAATACTTCAAAGAAAATACATGTTCTAGCGCGTTTTCATAAATATTTTTTGTTATATATCGTTGTTTTAAGCAGTAAAGCACAATAAGTAGATCAACGTACCTAAATTGCAGTCGCAATCTAGACAGAGTAATCAATTCACCAAATTTATACCTCCAATTGGATATCCACTCCTTGTAAAAACGTGTTTTACGACAGAAAAAAATCCGATATCACATATTTTGTGGTGAAGGAAAGGTTTTGTCCGCGAAAGGACAATAAAATCCAGTGTGCGGCGGCGCCCGGACAACGAGCCATCGGGTCGCTCCATCTTACGCCGTTGTCAGGCGCCACCGCTTCCACCGCAGCTCCTGAGTCCATCTCCTCGCCCCGCAACCTCCCGTGACATGCGCGTCGCCCACGCACCTGGGCAAACGCGGCGATTGTCGGACGCGACAACTGACCACAACGGTAGTCGGTTGTCAGGACGGTGCCGGCGCGGATTGCTTGTCCTTTCCAGAGCTCTCAGCATCCCACACTTTTAGTCTTAGTTTCACTCCTTCCGGTTTAGAATATCAGACCCCCTTTTCGTCCACACATATGTGAAGAAGTAATATGTTGATTTATGGAATATTCTTCTGACTGATAAGATACATTATGAACAACTTTAGTGCGACACCTCTAGTTATATTTCTTTCTAAATTTATTGTCAATAATTCTCGAACTATGTATCAAGCGCTTCTTTGAAACCAATAAAAGCAGTGATTTTCTTTTTCTTTTTCTTATTTAAACATTTAGGAAAATTTGAAAATAGTGAGTTCATATCCCTCAGTAAAAATGTTTTTATTCAGTCAATTTAATTATACACTCTTCATACTTTTTTCTATTACCTTTGATAGTAAAATACTTATAAACCTTAGACTGTCTGTACAGTCTGTATTACAAGTAGTTTCCTTCCTTTGGAATTGTATTACAACTATGGTCATCCTTACATGATAGATAATACTAAAAATCACATAAACATGATTTCAAATGGGAGATATGTGGGTTACAATTTTGCAGTTTCAGTTTCAATTACAATGATGAAGTAACAACGCAGTAATTATTGATAGTCACAAAGTTAGAAAAGTAGAAATATCTCACGATCTTCAACCACGTTGAGGTCGGACGAGAGTTAAGCAAGTTACATGGAAATCTCCGCAACGGAATTTTATTCAGTAATGTTATTATATTTTTTCCTATTGAAGAAACGTGTTGTTTTCCGAAAGGTTAGCAACAGATGAAATCATTTTATAACACAAGAAATAACAAATTTTTACTACAATTAACTTCCATTATATAATCCAATTAAATAAATAATGAAAGACAACCTTTCCTTTTATTTATTTAATTAGATTAGTGAGCACTCTTCACAAAATATATATTATTTGTCCATAAAAGGTCGTAAGTCATTATTTATAATATTACAAATTTTGATTGTAATAGCTAATGAAGAGTTTTCTACTACGTTAGTGATGGGAAAATCTTTATTGCATAAAAGAGACACTTATCTCACATGATCTAAAGCGGAAATACTGTTATTTTTCTTTAGTATGGACGGGTTGTACAAAGATATGTGTACGTATCCTTCTTTAAAGAAGTTCCTGAATTTGACAGGTGAAGTGCTCAACAACCGAAATACCGAGCACAATTAGTCCAATCAAACATATCACCCGCATAAGACTGCCTACGTAAAAACTAAGTAAAGACTGATCACGCACCTTAGGTGATATCCCGCTTTTTGTAGTACGTTCCTATGAGAACAGTAATGTAAATGATAATGCGTATACGTGTGAGTGTTTAAGGAGGTACGCAATCACCATAAATGGATTGTGAGCCGAGGACCTTCAACTAATCGTACTGAAAAAGCTGGAACCGGATGTTTGGATGACGTCATGGATCGTAAAGTAAGTGGCGGTATGACAAGGAGGAACAAGAGTGATTGTACGGGAGCAGCCACGTCGAGTGATGCAGGGAGGCTGAAAGGGAATAAACAAAAAACGAACAACTAGATCCTTCGAAGTCCGTAAATGAAACGTATGAAATGGAATAACTGTGTGTTTTTTATACAGGAAATCTTTCATAAGCTCAAGTACCTGCTAGATAAACCACAATTATACGTTAGTCTGACGTTCTGACTCAATTCCTTAATTTTCTTCTTTTTCGGTCCATACCCATGTTTCATCCTACTGCATTAATTGTTTAAAAACTTCAAAACTAATGCTTTTATTAATGTAAGAATACACCAAACCTTCTATGAAGGCTAACAAAACCACATTATGTGATATATAATTTGAAAACAAAAGTTTCGAATGTTCACTAACAATAAGTATATAACCAGTGTTTGCTACAGAAAAAAACTTTATTTTCCTCACTGTGCTACGGAATTCTTTGTCTCCTTCTGAGTTGGGTTGCGAAATCTTCATACAGATCCACTAGTTCTCATTGTCTTTCTTTTTAGTTTTTTTAAATCAAGCAAATCATGAAATATTAGTACTCACAAATTTATAGCTGTTAAGAATTAAACACTCAAATTTGTGTTTTCTGTATGTATTGTATCTCGAAGGAAGCGACCATTCCATAGGAAGGAAATGTAGAGGAATACTGAATTACCACAATAATTCTATTTCTTAACAAAACAAACATTAAAAATTTTAACGCGCTCAGTTTCGATGTACACCATGGTCATAAAAGTGAATTTATTTGTCAGAGAAGTCAATTGACAAACCATAGATTATGACCTTTGTCGAGACAGAAAACTTTACTCGAACAAAAGAAACATATTGTGACGGATTGCATAATTTCATGAAACTACTTTCAGTCCTTCCTGTTTGCCCATCCTTTGACAGATCCTCTTTGTTGAGAACACCTACCAACAGTGGTAGAAGTTCGTCCCCCATTCAGGGTGAACCACTTGGAAGCTCCACCGTATCAGATCGGTCTTCTCCGGAGATGTGAACGTGGCGAGATCTGCTCCAAAACGAGACGAGCGTGGGGGATGGAGGAGGCTGTGTGGGCAGGTGAGAGTCGGATTACGTTGAGCCGCGACTTCCGCCGCTCCCTCGCGACCAGCGCCACTGCCACTGCACGTACGACTCCCACGCACGCTTACGCGCATGCGCCGCGTCCGTCGCACGCGAGATGCCGCCGCTGATGCGCCTCAAAGCTGCCGCTCGCCTTCCCCCCTCCCCCGCCATTCCATCCACTCACCTGCCCCATAGAAGCTCTCGCCACTCACTGGTGCTACTGCGTCTCCGACCGGTGGAGATATATCGGGAACAACTTCTCAAGAGCGAGTCGATGGGGTGGGTTATGCGAAGAGGGGGAAGCACACTCCCATTGAATGCACCGATCGCTCTATTCCATCCTTCGGTTCTTCTAAATCTACCGACCCCACGTTCTATCTTCCTCCATTGCGTCCCTGTCTCTTCGCTCCAACCTGTCCAGGTGCTTGGGTACACATCAGCCGTTTCCGTACGTAGCTTCTGAATTTTCACCGTCCTCCACTGACGTTCCCGAGCAAACCTATGCCACTAACCCGGGATATCGTGCTTCTTTTAAAACGTTGGTAATTAAAAATGTTACTTACTTGCTGTTAAAACAGCATAACTAAAAATCAGTGTTTTTTAATTATTTGCAAAGGAATAAACAGTATTATACATACTTATAACTGGTAAAACACAACTACGCTGTGATTGTTTGGTGAGAGAGTGCTAGTTAGGTTAAGAGAGCTTGCCACGCAAAACTCGTCCATGCAAAATTTCAACCTCTCCTGTCTTCAAAGTCTATTCGTGGCATTGGAACATCATCAAAACCATTAAATAAAGAGTGAAAATGTATCTATTTGTTCATATTTTATAGATTTATTTATCTTTTTATGACACGAGTCTCTTACAAGTGTACATGTACTGGCGTGTAAAATGTGTGTAACAGGTTGTACACCGTTTTATCGGATTTTGGGTTTTTGCCACCAAATGAATAGTGAAGAAAATTTTGGAGCAAATTTTCTGAGATAAAAGATATTTACACAAAAAATATCACAAATGCTACTTCTTTTACATTTTAAAATATAATGTTTAATTTTTAATGGATTTTTACAGAGCTTACGCCTCAGCAGCTGCATAGCTGAAAAAAGATCTCGAAAGCGACATAAAATTCTGTAATTTTTTATAAATTTACTGGAAATAAGAGAGAGAAATAGTATATCAAATCACGTTTCTCACATAATTTCAACCCCAGGACCGTCCAAAAAAGTTAGATTTCACCTCTAGTTATGCTTTTGAAGTAGTTTAGCGATTGATCATTGGAATCCACAAAAAGTCTTTAATGGAAGTAGGCATGCCTCTTTTGCAATTATCTCTTCGTTCGAACCGGCATGCAGCTGGAAGACCAAATATCCGGTGTTTGGGTCTCTCTAAAGGCATTCACACCCATGAGATGGAAATTTGGGACCATTAAAATATTTCTTTTTATTGCGGGAAGGTAGACTCATTTTCTAAAATAGGAAAGAGATTGTGTTTACTTATTTCAACGGAGATACCTCTAAGTGTCTGGATTAACTTTTCACATTCTTGTGAAATTGTGATAATGATGACTGGAGTTACATATGCAAAACCGCTTTGATTGGCAGAAAAGTGATTGATAATAATTCTATTAAATATGTTTTTCTGGAATGAACTGTTTCAAATACTGCTTTTGATGCTTGTTCCCTTACCAGAGGAAAAAACCTCGCTAATTGATACGTAAGCCTTTGTGGTCAATGGATTTAATGGAAATTTTAAAAACAATTTACTTTTCAGCAAACATAAAAAAGTACTTTCATCTGCTTCATTGACTTTTCTGTATGATATTTCCAAGGATAATATTTGAAGCAAACTTTACAAACCCGTAAAATATTTTGTCTCTGGTAATTAAGTTTGATGCATCTGAGTATTTACTTTATCGTTTCTCAAAACTTTTTGAGCAGAAAATTAAACTATCTCCTCTTTCGTTAATGACAATGTTTAGCGATTGGTATCTCCATAACATGAAGTAGGAGAAATTAGTTCAATAGTCTAAAAACTTGACCAGATTAGATATTAAGTGGCCAGCAAAATCCAATAAGGTTAAAAGACAGATAACATTTTATATCACCTACCTATGAATATGATATTGAGTACTAACATTAACAGTTACTTTTATATGAAAATAGACAGATACAGTAATCTACTCTTTGTAAAAGAGCATATTCATATTAATGTTCCTCTGAAATTTTTAGATTTCGATTAAAATATGTATACCAAATGAAACCAAATCAAACCAAAAATATATTAATGTAAATAAATTTCGTTTGATTTATCATTTATTATAACTAATTTATCCATATTTTAGATGTCAAAATCACTCTTTAAAATGTGTGTGGCTTAGATGCTTCTTTTACCCGTTCTTTTGATTCAACGCAGATTGAGAGAATAAAAATGGAAAGTGCGTCCCCTAAAGGATCTAATAAGGGCTCTAATGACCTTGACGTTGACGAGCCCTAAAGCCCCACAAAAAAAAAGAATCTAATGACTGATAGAAATGATTGTTTTGAATAATTTTTCTGTTTCTTGGAATTTAAATTTAATCTAGGTCGCGTTTATAAGCACAACCAATTTCATTGTTTTATAAATTATATTTTCCTCAATTATCCCAGAGAAGGGGCAAAACGTTTCTGGTGAAATGTAAATAACAGTAAACCAATTTTTGCTCGTTTGTTTTAGCAAACAGATTTGAAGCATTTCTTTCTTTCCACGTGTAGTAATTTGTAAGTTGGAAACCAAAACTCGGTGAGTTTACCCGTGGCCGGTGAGGGTGGAGTCCCCTTTCCAACAGGAGCTTCTAGATTGATTGCGTCCGAGCGGAGCGGAGGTTGGGGCGCGTGGACAAGGGCGTGGTGGGTACACGGTGGGGGGGGGGGACGAGTCCCACAGAGAAGTGTAGGGTGGCCTCCGCGAGGCGACAATGCCAGCCTGCGCCGGTGCACACATTCCCACGAGAATACGCCCGCCGAGCTCATTTCCTGTCCCGTGCGATTCAGGGGCGGTGACGGCAGAGGGGCAGTGATTGACGCGATTCGAACATGTCTCTCCTGTCAGAAGGGATGTTCCCACTCCAGCGGTTTCGCTTGCTTTGTATTCTCAATGGGATACTTCAACCGCCAGGATTCACCGACTGACTCCTCGCGTCGGATTACAAAGGACGGAGATCGACTCTCAGCGACGATGAATTTGCGTTGCCGAAGTCAGAATAGAAACCGTAGAATTCTACTCGACGCAAAAGCTTTAGTGGTTCATGAGAGAGAACAGAGTTCACTGGTGTGCTTTCTGATCGGCGGAAAGCACTGCGCGTCAAATTCACTGTTTAATTGCAAGGTTAGTCTAACTGAAGTGCTTCTTCTCAAGGAAAAAGATACCCGGTACACCCCAACTCGGCACTCCCCAGACAGAGAACATTGAATTCGCAGGGTACAGTTTCTTTCACGTTTAAACCACCAGGTAAGTGATTGCAGTAAATTATTTGAAACAGAAAGCAAAGAGAATACCAAAATATGTCACTAATTTGTAGACCAAAATAATGCTTAAGCTAATACACTTGAAGGAATTTCGCAAATTTTAAGCGACAAGCACGAAAACATAGTCCTATTGAATAGGACTGATATGGTTTTTATTGGTGCGATAGCTATCGATGAGCGTTAATCTGTCAAAAAGCCTTCTTACTCACGTCATATTTCGAACATTTGGCGATGGTAGCACCAAGCTTTAAGCGATAAATTAAAAATTTCCCATCAATTTTGTTATTCGAATGTTACGTCACAATATAAACCCCGTTGGGGTTGTGAATGCTTCCTAATATCCTCACCCAAGTAATGGTTACGTAAAAGAGCCTGAACTTCATCATTACTCATAAAATAAATACGCAAAAAATATATGCAGGAGGACGTTTTCATTATAAACTCCTTTTTCTCCACAGTGAGACGGCGCTTAATATCGAAATTGAATGGTTCTAGTATAAATGAAATGATATTAATAAGCATTTATATTGCTCATTGCTGGGTATTCAGGTGAGGCAATGGTGGATATTGACTCACTTCTCAATGTCGAAACTGAGGCCCATGGCCAGTATACCTGCTGTAAATAAGACGCAATAAAAGAAGATAAATTAATAAAATAAATAGTGACAACATCCCGCGTATGGCACTGTTAAGGCACCAGGAGTAACAAAATTATTGATATGTAAAAATATTACAAATTCTGTTTCGGGGTGAAAGGGACAGAATTCCATCTTTAAATTCCATCTTGTGCAACACCATTTCATCCTTGTACTGAGGCCAGGAAATTATAGAATTTCTTAAGTGGTTGGTTTTCAAGCGGTGTACTTGTGGTTCAATTTTTTTGTTTACTTGATAAGTTATCATTACGCGGAAGTTTTCTGTCAATTTCAACAAACTACGAAAAGAAAGCGAGTGTTGATGTCCATGAAGCGAATTCCACGCCATTTCCATCCCAGAGCAACGTCTCCCCCATCCCCCGCCGCCGCTTGCCCCATTGTAGGAAAAGGGCGGTCCCACAATCCAATTGTGCAATGACAACAATTTCTCTCTTTGATGTGGACGCTTTTTCAACGGCGTCCGGCAACGACGTGCGCAGTGAAGTTCATCGAGGGAAGGGCGTGCTTACATGCGGTTGAAACGTATGCTCGTCGATCTCGAAACGTATTGGCTGGTTCGGTTTCCTAAACGCCTCCTGCCCATTGGCGTATTATTCACGCCAATCCAACGAATGCAATTTATACTGGCCACCTTCGTGAACAAATTTCCCAAACGGATTTTCACGATCGTTTCCTGCTTTAATATTAATGTGTGTAAACTCATGAAAGGGGGCGAAATCCTTTCATCTCTCGATGGATGTAAATATCCAAGATTAGTTAAACTTGATACGTGTTTTGCAACAAGACGAAAACTCGTGAATATTTTTCTATCTGGATATTCAGGATGAATTTCACCTTAACGATGACGAAGTAATTATTTACATGTATACCAATTATGAGAATGTTCAATTTCACCATTTGTTATTTTGTGGCAGATTTTATCCCAAGTCATTGAGACTATTTCTGTTGGAAGTCCCTCTTCATACTTCGTAATCCTTATATAATGGAAGTTATTATTAGTTCAAAGCGATGTTAACACCATTGGACCTCCACCTGAATGGAAGAAATTTGTGGTGAATGAACACGAACTACCTGACAAAATCATCGCATAATTTCTTCTCTACCCTTTTTCTCAGTACCCGAACCTGTCTACTACTATCCGAGAGTTCATTACCCTTCCAAACTAAGAATTCGAAACAAATCCCCTTTGCATACATTCCTGAACAGCTTCTCAGACATCTCCTAATTTATGGATCAGTAAACATTTGTTTTACCCACACACAAACCCAAACTTACAATAATCGAGTAATTTATTTGCATTTTCTTTTCAAATGAAAATTCGTGTGGTAGTACCGATAATTTCCCTATTCTATTATTTACAATATATTATATGTTATCTTCTTGAACCTTCTGTAGAGTCATTGGTTGATCGGAGAAAAATGTACGATGACATTTTAGTTTAAAAAAATAGGAAATGGAAATGTTCAGTATTAAGACAAAAATTAAGTATCCAACAGTTTGTTTGGAGTTGATGAAGTTTATCACCTCACTTACCCTACCTACCGCAGAATCGAAATCTCGTTCTACCTCTTTTATCATCTCATACGGGAGAAGAAACGATTAATATACCACTGCATTCTTTCATAAGAAAACTACATTCAAAATTCTAATATCGTGTGCAAATTTACTTCAAGATATTGTACCTGGGAGCAATAAATAAGTACGACACATAGAGTATCTACCGAATTTAAGTTTCATTGGGAGTGATTGTGGAAAGAGGTCATTTTTTATCAATAACTTTATTCCATGAACTAAAAACAATTTATTGTGAAAACGTTCGTGGATATGAAAAGATTCAGAAATGAAGTTTGAATAATTTTTTATTCATAGAAATTTACTTATAATCTCCCCCGACTTCAGAGCAATTCACCGAAAAAAGATTTGGGCGTTTATTCAAAGTGCTAATGGAAACAAACTATGATAGTGAGAGTTGTCCTGTTAAATGAGCTTTAAACTAATTTCTTTTCCCACCTAATGGAAGAATGGAAAACAAGGTGTCCAGAAATATAAAGATTCATCAAAAGTAGTCTTAATACAAAAGGTTCGTTTAGGTGGCGTAAGCTCACATTTCTTTAAATGGGCAATTTGGCATGAAAAATTCGTGACAACTCCAATATTATAAATAAGATTTCCTTATTTCTGTATAGGCAAATAATAGAAGCCGAATTTAGAAGGTGTTTAATTTGCCAATCATTAATTATTTCAATACTCCCTAGAAAAAAAACTGCTACGAGTGACTGGAGGAAAAGAATAGTGAAACGATAGCCCGCTGGCAACAATTATCGATGAAGGCATATGGATGGTGCTGCTGCGTCCGCCCTGCCAACCGCAGTTCCGGGGAGGAGCGCGTTCACCAGTCACCTCTGCCACCGATGAAATCCCACGGTGTTTTCTCTTAGCAGCTAAAATATCTGCGATACATGCTTCTTCATTTATGCGTTTGATTAAACATTTTATATGTTTTCAAGCACGGATATTCCACTTTTAACTAAATTCTTTATTTAATAAAATTGGAAAAATTTAATCCCTTGAGGCACTCATGCCGGATATCTGTTCTTTCATTTACCAGTGCTGACTATTTTCTCTACTATTTGCTGTGTTTTAGCTTCTTCAACTTGATGTAAAGCATAACGTTACTTATAATAATCCCACGAAAATTATATAATTCTACAATAAACCCACGAAAACAATTTCACCAGTCAACATATACAGTTTCTCTTCTTTTTGTCTAAAATTTCAAATGCAACAGGAATAGTAACAAGAAGGGGATGCGCCCGCGAAATGGATCAATGAATTGAACTGATGAACGTGGACAAAAGGAAAACACACATTTTTGTGTAAGTTGATAAAGCAAGGTGAGCAAGGTGAACCTTCTGCTCGCAAAAGGTGCAAAATCTTTCAAACCCATCGAATTCGGTACATACCGCTTATAAACACCAGTAAATGATAATTCGTTTTCACTCCAAGTGATTGTTTCTCCGTTTTCCCGTACGCCTCGTAAATGGGGTTGAAAACTAAAATCATAAAATTGACTTCATCAGAATTTTCATTATCCAGTTTCTGCACTGAAATATCCAGGAACTACTGTATTCCAATGCGTGAAAAAGAGCTCTACAATTATATCATTTCTGCGTACCAGAAAATTTAAGGGCTTATTAAAATTTTGCATTATTTAAAATTATGTTTAAAACCAAATGATGACTAAATAATAGAAATATTATTGTGTTTCATTATTGAATGAGTTTAATAACCTAATTTTTAGCCTTTGTCGTCTCGTACATATTCTGAAGAATATTTCAATTCCCATATTTTAATACGTTTTAAAAAGTATTTCCACTTCACCTTGCTGAAAATAATATTTTCCAATTGACTAAAACAATTTATTAACTACTCCTGTAAATATTGAAAGTATTAAAATATTGTCTTTGTTTTTTTGTATTAATATATAATGGAGAAGAACAGGAAGGGTGGAGTGCAAAATTCTGTAGATATTGTCAAAAGCGTTAAAAAATTAAATGAAGACATTTGCATATTGGCTGTTTTTCTTCGGCAACGGGTCAATTCCTGCAAACACAACCGCAGAAAAATCTCAACCATTTGTTCTGCCTTCGCGTGACGCTATTGTTTCCACTGGAATCCAAGCTGACTTGGAGGCGCAGAGACGACTCAATCATAACCGCAAGACGAATGGGTGGGATGGGGAACTACAATCAAACCTTCGTCCCCCTCCTTCCAACAACATCCCCGTGTCTCTTTTCTCCTGAAGGCGGCATCGTTCGAACAACATGCGCTGACCTTTCTTGTCGAGAACCCACCCACTGCTTTGCAGGTAACAACTCGTGTATGAATGCGTTACCCCCGACCTGAGCTACACGGCTATTCAGTGACAAAGGGGTACACAGCTTTAAATGCTGGTTAAAAGATTTTGTGTGTGGAGGGGGGTTGTACAAATCGAGATGCATATTTTAAAATCACATCGTTTAATTTTGCTTTAAAATTTGTAATTACGAGGAATAACCACAGCATTTAAAATCAGTGCAACACTCTGGAAATGTGTGCTGAAACTACTACAAATCATGTCATTTATATACAACTTGGTTCCTGATCTTTATTTCCTTTATTGATTCAAAGTGCAGTATTTTACTCTCTCCCTCAATAGCAGAATGAAAAATAGTTACTATGTATTGACTATGCAAAAACAAGATCCTTTTCAAAATCCTCTGTTGCAATTGTCACCATCAATCAAATCAGACATTGGGTAATTTATTCACTCAAAGAAAGCATTACTTTCTGTATCAGGAAGGTAGATATTTTATTAAACATTTTTCATGTATTTAAATGATTAAGTTTTGAAGTTAATAGGAAGGAAAACACATAAAAGTCACTAATTGGACGAAACTGTTTCAGCGTCCAGCCTTCCTCAGCCACGTAGAAAAAAAAATTGTCACACAAAAACATAAAACTATGTTTGTGATTAGTGTATATTTCAACCTTGGACCCTGGAGTTTTCCAAATTCTTTGAATACGAAGTGAAATGCTGATAATCAGACGTTAAGTTCTTATTAATTTTATGGTATGCTGCTAAGCTGTACAGCGAGCACGAGGTATAGCAAGCCGTGGGACGTCTTGAGACTCGCGGGGCATTGAAAATTGATCCAAATTTTCAACTTTAACTATTTAATTTTCTTCGATTTCCCGGTAAAGTTACGTCATCAGGGAAATCACACTTACTTTTAAAGTCCACTTCGTGCATCGACCTCCAGAAAGCGCTGCTCACATTCATAATGGTGACATACAACTTTAAGTACCGGCGACAAATAAGTTCTGGGGAACGCGGAAATACGTGTGTCCTTTGATAGAACGGTCTCAATTACTCATGGTGACACTTCATTCGGAGTTTTTGCATAATCATCGCAATATTATCTTACGCTTTCAGATATACTATTTCACAAACGTCAACAGAACTATAGAGAAAGAAAGTCATTCAGCTCCAAATTGATGAGGTGAAAGCGTTGATGGTAGTTATTTATAGATAGTTATTCAGTAATAGACTTTTGCAGGATTATTGTACTACAGTTATTTTTGGGGTGATTCGGATGGTAAAACAAACTTTAAATACCATACTTTCCCACATAGAGTATTTTTTCTCGTGGTGTATAACCAATGTCAATTTTTGTATAAACGCACTTTCAGCATGGTAATTTTTCAGTGAAATTCTTTGCTTTAATTTTGTAAATGTTTGACATATTTTTACAATGTTTATGCAAATACTTCCCACGACTCTAGAATTCATAATTCTCCTACGGTTACGCAATACCCACTGAACTTAAGTCGTGTTCTACAGGGCGCATAAGGGCCGTTAACACATTGTCTTACTCGGTCTGCCATTCTGGCATTGCCGGCATACGAGAGAGGACTGTGTTCTATTAGTGGCGCGTGCAAAAGTGCGTGGTGTTAATGGGGATCTGTCTTTCCGAAATTTGTGTACGATGTGAAGTGAATTATTGTGCTATTTCAGCAAATTTGTGAGCAGAGAAGCTTCGTCTAGTTCTAATCATTTCCACAAAATCTGGCATTGTTCACGTAAGTAATGTCCATTGACATAATTTAACATTGATTTCAGTAATTTTCAGATATTATGGTATATTTCCCAAGTGTAATAGTTTACTTTCGTTTTGTCAAATATATGCATGTAGTATACAAGAGAAACGTGGAATGATAGCGCTTAGGTTCCGGAGAGCAATATTGTTTCCATCATTTTGATGCGGTTTCTAGAGAGAGACGACAGTTATTCTGGCTATGAAGTATTTTATCTCTTTACTAATGTGAGATATTTTAACCATACATTATTTCGACTTTTTTCGTTACGATTTAACGATATTATATAATAAAACCGTAATATAACGATAATATTTAATGATTATTATTTGCTATGTTTTGCCATAAAACTGTCAAAGTGTTGTATAGATTGCGACCAAACGGTTCTCTGAATTTAAAATGTTTTCGAATTTTACGAATGAAGTATGTTGAATGCTGTCACGTTTTATGGACACTTTTCTTTCAAAGTGTCGTCTTAACATTACCTTTCAGTTGTTATACTTATCAGCGTAGAAATGATTTACGCATCCGTCAGTGGAGTATTCTTATGGCTTAATAATTCAATACAAGTAAAAGGCAATTCCCTTGTTCTATCTTCCGGGTGCGAGGAACTTTGCTCTGTCTCGTATAGCGGCAGAAATTATGTCGTATTGAGGTATAACTCATCTTGACGTTTCACTAAATGACAGGAACAATAACTTTCTTCGTTATCAGGTAACGTCCAGCGAGTGCAGAAAATGCGTGACTGTCGAGGTCAAACCAATTATGTACATGAGACAGCTTTCACAAGACGTATTTGTCGAAGTTGTCCATTCTAAACTGTAAGAGAACAGTATTTGTTAAATGAAATGCGCAAACTTTGTGTCGTTAGTGGAAATGGACAATTGGATTAATCATTATTCACTCTTGTGACGAGTATTTGATCAAAATCTATCCCTCGTTTCGACGTAGGTCATGGCTCTCTAGATGTGTTTTATCCAAATATTTTCTCATAACGCTATTTCCATTTCATTTCGAATTTAATTTTTTCCATATTTACCGGCTATTATATCGACAATGTTTTGATTTTTTCTCTTTTCAGTAGTAATGTTTTCAAACCTTTCCAATTTTTACTCGCTTTGAATTTCTCTCAATGTGTGAAAAAATTTAATGTGCTCTAATTAGGTAAAATTTTGCCCGGAGTTTTTCAGCGTTGTCGAGCATATTTATGGGATGTGAGACTGAGTAATAATTTTACATTACCTTTTCTTTCGGAGTTTTGGCTTCAAAGATACTAAAAAATAAGCAAATCAATATTACCAAAAGGATTATAAAGTGATTGAACAAGCCTTGTATATATATAACACATATTATGAATTATTTTCGTATTCTGGATCTAAGAATGAAATATGTATTTTTGTAAGTCTAGTGCGTTGCCTAAAGTACGAACGCGTGACGTGAAAGTGAAGACTTCTAAATTTATTTTCAGATTGGTGGAAATTTCTGTTCTTAAAACCACATGGATAGCATTTTGTGATTTAAAAAGGAAAGTTACCTAGAAACTGTCATGGCACGTACATGTTTCTCAAATAACCTTCCTCAATGTCTAGTGTAAAGGTTTACATACGGTGTATCGTACGCAGAATGAATCGTTCGTTCCGTATGACGCACGACACAAACATTATAATGCAAGTATTCGATTGTACTGACATGTTTGTGTGACGCGTCTTAAGGAGGCGTTCTATTCAGACCCAACGCACGCTGCAGTATGTGGATAATCGAAACATAATATAAGCAAGAGCCCTTCGAGTGGTTTATCTGAGAATTGCAGTCACTTGCACAAAGGCATTCAAGTAACTGTGCTTCTTCAGTTGATCCCTCATGCTGTATCGCAAGTAGTAAATAATGGAATAACACTTGTAAGTAAATAATGGAAATCAATATGATTCAATGCAACAGGAAGCAGATATATGATAATTATTTATATCAATGTTATTCACTGCATTAAAATTTTATCTGTATCATAAGTTTACCTCAATAATTAAGCCGACTTTTTTGACATGAAATATCATAATGTAAATTTTGTATGCTCTCAAATTATACAAACGTTTTAACATGATTCGTGGGGATGTTATACACATGCACTTTAAAGTGTTCATCTTTTCAATACACTAACTTACGATGCAAATGCACGTAACGATATAGGACTGCAACCAACGATAGGTGATGCGTTTTCTTTATAAATTGAACTACTACTGTACTGTGTGAATTTTCAATGTTTGATAATTCAATTCTAAAAGAGACCAGTCATAGTCAACATTCTATCTTAATCGTATAAAGCACTCGTAGAGGACAACTTCAACGGATAAAGAATGTTATGATTCTTTCATACAAATAAGAATTGTTTACAAGTCACCAAATAAATAGTAACAAGAAAATATAATTTTCTTTATTTCAGTAAAGCTTTATCCTCCCACATTTTAATAATGTTCCAGGTACGTCGTATACTGTTATATGTATATTAAAAATAAAGGTAATATATGAAGGTCTGAAAGCGAATGACAAGGTAGATGAAAAGAAGATTTGGATTGAGATAACGACACGGTACTTAGCTCTGAAAAAGGACGAATTTTCCCAAGAATCTTCGACCAATATACTTAGTAGGAAAAACAGTTACCGACTCACAAACATTCTTTTCTTTACCCATGTATGCTTCGAGGAATAAAGATCATTCAACATATTAAAAATATGTGAAGGGAACTGCCACAACACAAATGGCATTGACGGGAATGGCAGTAGAACGATAGCAGTGGCAAATGAAAGAAAAAGCAGTCCTGCTGCAGGTAGTCGACGGAGAAGACCTGTGCTGTCCACGCTTGATTAATGTCCGCAGGCCTTTAATGTTCGAAATATTGACAAGCTCCTCGACGTAAATAATGTTAGGACGTCGACCCCCCGTGGATGGCCCGCGCCCCAGAGGTCTTCTTGGCCGCGCGCCGGCCGCGTCGGTACCGCAACCTCGGCGCTGCCGCTCAGCCTCCAGGGTCCAACACGATTCGAATGGGATTGTTTTGGCGTAGAAATATTGACTTTGTATTGAAATGTTTAATTACTTCGGGGAGTTAAACGTCGTTTATGATTCCCCTCCTGTGACCCTGCTGTTTGAGGAAAATACGAAATCACACGGTTCTTAATTGTTCATAACTTGACAAAATGGGATGAGCACTGGTCAAGCACATGCTCTTAACAATACGGAAATTTGGGGTAAATTTCCTACAGTACTTTTCAATGTTAAATTTGTGACACGTGTGATAGTTTGTACATCGATTTCATTAGAAATTATAAGGAAATTTATTTAAAAGTCGTTCCACTCATGATTTATCCATTAGAGTTCGTGAAACTTCGAGATGGCTTTATCAAAATATTATCCCCGTAAGATGCACATTTTATTAAAAATGAATACTAGTATCGCCTCACCGATATCCAACTAAGATAATAGTATATTCTTTCATTTCTTTTTTAAATCAGCGTATTAAAAAATAAGCGTCAGGCCACTCTTACTACCGTAACATCATAAGCAATCTGCTTTCCCTCTTTCGTATATTGATTTACCTACATTATTCTAAATGATTGTTCTTCGTAATACACTCTATCTGTGGAAGGAGACCTCAACAGTACCGTCCTCAAAATGTTTGCTCTTCTCACAAGAAGTGTTTATCACAATGTCTCTATTCTCGCTCTTCATCAAAAGTATCATCTTTCGTTCAGGAAACCACCAACCAAGAATCTGACATTAACGTTTTTTAGATAAACACTACTTAAATGATTTTTTATTTAATGCTATTGTAGTGTGTTTTTATACTAGCGACAAAAATTAGAGAAGCATGGGGTCAAATATTGATGAGGGATTTTGTATATTAATTTTTGACTGTAGTCTTGTCCCGATTACATTGATATTGAAAGAATGCTTGGATGTAATACACTTAAGTAATAATTACGGTAATACATGCACGATAAATTCACAAAAACGTGCATCAGTTTTCAATTAGTGGTTTTATTTGATAATTCAGGCAGTGAAATATAGCGTATAAAGCCAATCCATCAGATAGCTGTCATGAAACTTCCATTCAACAATTAACTATACCACGTTGTACGTGGAGCAAATGAATCGTATTTGCGATAAATGGCACCGACTTCATAAGAATTAGAGATGTTCGAGTCCCCTTAATATTGCCAAAGAAGGGGCGGCAACCCTTTAATATTCTGTTTTCGAACGATAATCTGAAAAGGTTGTAGGCATCTTAAATATTTAAAAAAAAAACGGTCGCAAGTTACACATTACAGCGTTTATCATATAAGTTATTAAAAGTCACGGCGAAGTTGTATAATTTAATTGAAATTATGTTCTTGAGGATTGGTCAATTCTGCAGCGCCAACTCGCCGACGTTTCGGACAACTGAGGAAGGAGAGAAAATTTTCCGAAACGTCAAGAAGTTTTTAATGCTGCAGAACTGACAAATCCTCAAGAACATAACAATACAATTAATTTGTCAAGATATAACAACTTTCATTGAATAATTATTGTACGTACGAGTGTCTGCTAATTCCCCATCAAAACTCCAATAAAAACTTGATTTTTTTGTCGAAACCCTCGGGAAGAATTGATGCTTTGATTTGGATTAGCATCCGAATAATTTTGGCAAGGCGTGTTCTAAATGAGGTTCCAGCTGTGGCCTCGTCGTGACGGGAGTCCTATCACGGCCGCTTGTTATGGAGAGCAAGTTCCCTTAAGAGTGTGGGCTTTAAATAATGCGCCTTATCACTGGCGTCCGTGACGGGAGCACGCAACGGCTTGCTTAGCGTGGAAGGCAGTTGGCAGCAGGTGGCTGGGAAGAGGCGACTGACACCTGATCCGCACTGCACGTCGCGCCTTCTTCCCGTCACCCCCCCCCAACCCCCATTTGCCATCACGACTTGTCCGCTGGACGTGGGAGCTTTCGTCGTCTGCACTTTGGCTAAGGTCCTCCTCTCCATGATCTCCATGATTTTTTCTCACATAGGTGTTTTTCAGTCCCGATTTTTCCCCTTCCAATTTAGAACTGAGTATCTGAAGTTTTATTCTATATTTCCTGTCACGTAAATGAAGTTTCAATTTTTCGTGTTTTTCCTTCTTCATCCTTCCGACAGAAAAAAGATTGTCACTTTTCATAGAAAAGGAAGTGATCGCGAAAGGTTTCCAAATGAGACTACACGAATTGGGGAACTTTGCTAGACACGTGTCTCCAGAGTTGGAGTTGAGAAAAGTCTGTCCTCGTTGAAACGAAAACATTTCATTCTGTTGGACGTCCTTTGACCATTGCTCCTTCTCCATTAGTTAAGACTTCTTTTGGTAGTTTAAACTAATCTATAAATTTCTGATAGTAGTAAAACAGTTCCCATTGTACTAGAGTCATTTACACGAGAATCTTTTCAACGCCATTTTGCATCTCCACAGTAGACTATACAAGGGCAAAATTTAGCCAAAAGTATTTTATCTCATGATTTTCATCCTGACCGATTATGGCAAATAACCACTTTTTCATTCATAAATAAATTTCATTTTTACCAAGAAAATTTGTAGAAAACTTCTTTCATTTTATTCGTATATTTCTTATATACTCCTCAAATAAAAGTTACATAGATTTAAACATAATATTTTTATCTTAGCATTTTAATTAATGAATAAATTAAATCGTCTTTATGTATCAAAAAGTGATGTTGGGTTGGGATTTGAGAATTGATCAAACTAAATATTGAGGTTGCAGGATTCATACTCCAACCATGTCGGCTGTAGCGGCGATTGGGAATCAAAAGTGAGGGGGGGGGGAAACAAATATTGACAGTTTTCATTAACATGACTTTTTCTGCATATTTCCACTACGTATGATTTAAATAATGAACTAAATCAAAGGAAAGACAATTGGTGGTTACCACTTCAAGGATGGTGTATTTTTAAAAAATAATTTTCAGTTTTAGACGGTTAAAATGCAATTTCTATCTTTCCTTAAACAAGTGAGGGGGCGGCTGCCCCCACCCCCACGGTTCCCGAATCGCCACCACTGGTTGTCAGTAAGTTATCCAATTGATACACGCAGGAGTGCAGTAGAGATCGAGGGAGAGGCGTTCCCGCACTACTTTGCTCGAAAGACCGGCGCTCCTTTTCGAACAGCAGGCCCTATCATTATTGTGATGTTTGAAGAGAGCACATAATTGAAACACTCTTATTAAGAACTGTTTCATCCGAATGATCCAGTCTTACCACATTAGAGTGCTTGACCGCTGCGACTGGGGTATTAGCGCAGGACTGCGTACGACCACGTGGAGTACAATAATAATAATAAGAACCAAGCGCGGGTAAGAATCGTCAATTCCGATCAAGAATCCCAAAGGCAATGGTGGATTTAACATTTCTGTGTCCGGAGGCAAGATAATGAAGTGCCCTTCGCCTCTAGTGTATATCATATACTAACAGCTCTGAGAATTTGGTGCCACACCTCTTAACACGACGATTAACGTGAAACATAACGCAGTTATCGAATCAGTATCTCTCGATATTCCAACACGCTCGAACGAAGTTAGTGTTCTTTCGTATCCCGTCAACGTCGACACCGCAGTCCTTTTTGCAACTCAATGTGACATTGCAGAGCTTTAATCTCATCTAGAGGAACTTTTCCTTTCCATTCTTAGCAATGGCAGTTGGAGTTTCTCCTTCTTCTCATGGGTGTGAGAGCGTTTGCAAGTTGAAGTATTCGCACACGTGGGAATGTCATAGCCTGGTGATAAGAAGAGAGTTCGGCTGCCAGGATAGACTTGTACACGTTCGCAAGCCAGCTGTGTCTGCTCTTTGGCACCAAACCCTCTGCACGTGTGACTTGCAAAATGTCACGGACGGGAGCAAACGATGGACCCCATCGAGGCAACGGAACGTGCCATGAACAGAAACATTCTAGGTAAACCACTTGGGAGTTGGGAACACTCACTAGAGACGTGAAATATTTATGGGAGTAGAAATGAAGATTTTGTATGGTACTAGAGTTCTGCGATTATCGTGGGGTCATAAATAATACCCTCGAACTATCATTTTTTAAATTTAATTTAAACTTTAATACTGAAATATGTTTTTGGAAACCTCCCACGTGAAATCTCAAGTAACCTGACCTGCCTTCCCACATAAGTTTTATTTAGCAAAATACATTTTCCCGTTCTTTAATACTATATTATGCTCATTATAAACAAACATTGTATAATGGATCTAGTTAACATTGGTGCTTAATGAAAGGTCGTTCTTTCTCACAAAAATCGCTGCTCAATGTCGTCACATCTCCACGCTGAAAACCCACAACTACTATTACGGAAAGATCGAGTGTTGAAAACAATTTTCCTGCTTATCACTGAAAAACAACCTTATTTAAATGTTATTAAGTATTAGAGTACTGAGAGAAGCAAGTACATTTTTAATAATATTAATCCTTATCTCATAGTAGTGTGTAAATTTCTGGGAGTGAACCTATAAACTTTATAGTTCCAGTGTTCTTGCAACAATATTTATTCAATCCGGTGAATCATTCAATTTTTTTTTCTGTTATTCATAAAAGTTATGGTTTTGTTACTCATCTCCCGTAGCTTGAACAGATCTGAAATCAAATTACCACAGTGTCTGAATTTAATAAGAGCAAATTCCTGTTTCAAGAAGAAAGTAGGGAGGCAAGAATCATCACGCTACCTTGAGTGCCATATATCTCCCTTACAACGAGAAAACAATCCTCAATCATGATTTTTGTGATACTCAATAACGAGATTTACTTCCGACAATTTACTATTTCTTATTACAAAAGCGACTAATATTGGGCGATATTATTAAAACTATTTCCATAAAACTCAGAAGTCTTAATGTCGAAAAGACAGCGATGAGACAGACAAATAAGCCCGCTTTCTACAATAATCGAGATTGGAACAAGAAATCCGTCACATCATATTACAAACTCAGCTTCTGCACTTTTAGTTTGGCTACAGCTCTACGGAGAGATGTTGCGAAGACAGCACTGGTGTTTTATGCGAACTAAAAAATACACTTATAATGAGTCATTTACTTTTAAGAAATGTTCAAAGGATGGATAAAATAAAGCTTTATTTCAAAGTTTTCCAAAATCCAAAAAACCTCGAACATCCAATTTTATATGCAGAGGATACTTAATCGCACCCTTTCAACTAAACTGGACTGAGCCATGAAGATGGTGGCTATTTTATCATAGTTGACTTAATAAAAGTTGTGACAAGAAAGATCTTCTTAAACTTCCCAGAGACTGCGTGCTTCTGGAAATAGGAAAGTGCAGAAATTTCATGCATTATAACTGTCGACAGCGCCGTAAGACCGAACGGGGCGAGATTTTCAGGTGTGGTTTCCCTCATCCACTCCAGATCAATCTTTGTTCCACGGCAACCCAACGTCTATTCTTCCCATGTCCATCACCTAATATTTTTTGGTGAATTAGCAGGTCTCCCAACTTGAACCTCACCTCATCAAAAATGAACAATGAATAAAAAATAACATACTGACAAAATGACTTCGCGATAAATCATCTTATTGAATTGGAGGCGTCCAATTGCAGAACATTTATGAAAGAAATCACAACTCATTTATCTAGGAGGAGAAAATCCTCTAGCTTGGGGAAATGTGATCAGACCCGAGGCTCATTTCTCCGTACACATCTGGTGAGGTAATTTCTTCGCCTGGATTTCCTGCAGCCTTCGCTCAGTCTCGGCGAGGTGTCTGCGCGAACGCAGTGCAACGGCTGGAAGCGCATACGCGCCTCGCGGCGTCCCGGCCGGTGGAAGCGGCCATCAAGTGATGGTAATCGGGGCTTCTTGTTAGTGAGGCGCGTCTGCGGGTGTCCTCGCGGTGAGGCGGTGCGCAGGCGCGGACATGACGTTGGGAACCAGCGGCGCACGCGTTGTCCGGCGGTGCTGGTCAACGGGATTGGGTTTCCCTGCCGCCGTCGCCGCCCTGCGCCGCACCGGCGCTGTTCACCGCCGGACCAGTCGCTCCAGCGTTTACATGCGTGCTCACACGCGGCTCATAGAAGCGCTAGGACGCACAGCGAACAACAATCACTCACGAAACAACGTGCGTCTAAATCGCCTGTCCGATGAAAACTCGAAGTTTCAGTAAGAAATTCCAATTATCTCATAAATGACTACTGGACGTTACTCTACTTCAATTTTTTCTACTTTATTCTTTAATTCCAAACACCTCATAAAAAACATAGATTAACCTTCATTCGTACTCCTATTTGAAGTATTAGGAGATCAGCACCTAAGAATACAATCAAGTAACCATCTGATATTTGTTTTATAACGTAATAATAAAGTTTAATTCTAATTACTCCTTTTGTTTCAGAATTGGGGCTCTTATAGACATTCGATAACCTTGTTGGATCTCAAAAGCATTTAAAATATGAAGAAAGAATTTAAATGAGAGCTTTCTATGAGTTAAAATGCGGTGTATCAAAATTTGTTTTTTTAATAGTTGGAGATGGAAGTAATTACATTTTGGGCATACCTGAGTCGTCCAAGAAGTGCAAGAAATACTTTCATAAATAGTTTCGTTTTGATGAACCGATTAAAGAAAAACTCTAGACCTTCCGCTGCTGGTTCACTATTTACTAACCCCTTGATCCAATTATATTTCCCTATCATTTTGAAAACTTCTCTCACGAATCGGATACGTTTATTCTTTGACCACCACTATATTACAAGTGGAAGTCGTGATGCACGTGTTCGAGTCATGCTACTTGCGTCTATTCGAGTGTTAAATATTTGAATTATTAAAAGAAAAGTGAATTTGTGACTGTAAGTTCTTAATTAAATACGACACAACTTTTGAACGAATAACATTTAAAAATAATTTACCCCTCTTGGTTTGAGTTTATGAGAACGGTTCATTTAAGCCTAATTTTTACTTTGTCGTGTACGTTGTGTAGGGAAAGTATTGTAACGGCGGAAAGAAATTCGATCGCAAGATTTTCACGGAAATATCTGTTATGGCTGACCCCAATATTGTAAATCTTACTATTAACTTATTTCTTGTTAGTGATAAACAATCTACGAACATCAGACGCATTCCTACAACGATACTGTTGTCGATTTGATATTTTTTCTCGTTTATGTTCACTCATGATTGGGTTCCATACGAGTACTCTCACTATCTTTTTTTTTCAGAAAATTAGGTTTATTTCGGGAATAGTTATTTCAGGGCATAATAAGTAATTTCATGGGATTCAGCAGGGTTTCAGAATTAACTTATTGACTTACTGATACTTAACGACGTATCTCCTCATTTTCTACCGTTAGTAAGATTAATACAACTAGCGCTGGTATTAATAACACGTGTCTTACAAGTAAATACCACTAGATATTCTCGTGACACCTTTTCATAAAACCATCTGAACCTTCATAAAATAACCCTAAACTTTATTTTTGCACAATGTAATTTGTTTCATTTATTTTCGTTCTTATTGCGTTCCATCCTAAGGCATTACACGACATATTCAGTATGGATGTTTGTTTCTCTTTCTTGAGTTCGTCTCTCCTCATGCTTCATCATATCTCATTGGTACATGTAATCGGTTGAACATAACTTCAACACTTGGCCACCAAATGGTGCCCGTCCCCACCACGAGGAGGTGGGTGTATTCCCTACCTCTAGGTTTTCAGTCCTCTTTTTATTTTGTAAATCCCGGCCGCATATTCCTGAAAACATTTATATCGTTGTTCTGTATTTATTATTTCTGGTCCTATCCGACATACAATATCAGTTGTTCTCATCTTCCGCATATACCTAGCCCGCTCTGATCCAAAAAGCTCACAATATCAAATAATATGCTGTCTTGTTTCCTCATCTTTACTGCCATCACAAGTTGCATCGGTCAATATCTTCAAACGGTTCAAATAACTTATTGTCTCCGTGTCCTGTCAATATTTCATTCATTTCCGGCTTTGGTACCATTTCTTATACTTTTTTGGCAAATCGTACATCCAGTATAATTTCATACAGATCACGTGACGTATCCCACTCTATTTGCCACATTTGCAAATGTTGTGATATATATATTTTTCCCAACTTTATCTAACTTTATTGTTTGCTTATATATTATTATCATTTTTCATTATTGCTCGACGCATTACTAATTCTAATCATTTGATGCATTCCCTTGTGCTGCTCTCGACCATCATCCCGCGTCTTTGCACATCCTCCTTTCGCCACTGTGCCTGAGCCAAAAGAGCTTCCACCCCTCGTCCCCACCTCCCCCTCACCCATCCACACACTCCCCGCCATCACCACGTCCCAACCCCGGCCTCTGCCGCCGCCGTCCCCGCCGGCGATGCTTGCTACCGACCTCTGCCGTTGATTGTGTTAGTAGCCGTTGTAGCACAGGCCAAGTTACTTGTAATCTCCATACGCCCGGGGTCCTGCCATAATCGTCCATCCCAGAGATGAACGCAGAGATAAGTGTCTGCATTGTTACCGTCCTGCCAACGTGGTATTTTTATTGCCGTGAAGTGTGTTTTAAGTGGCTCACTTTAATTAAACTATGAAGTTTGATCCAACGGTTGCTGCTGATTCGATGGTATTATATGTGGTAGACGGTCGGGAAAGCGTTTATTTTAGCTCCTGGTCTGAATGTCTGTCCAGCAAATAGAAGAATGAGAAACGGACGCTCTCCAACTGCCTACGCACGGGTTTGAAATATTGGAATAAGCTTTTCTCATTGGGTGCAGCTGATTTTTATTGCCTAGTCGGCATTATTTTTGTCTGGACGCAATTGACATTCTCTCTTGCGTATTACAAGATAAATAACTAGATTCGTTTTATGGTCCGGAAGATTTTCTTTCGAGTGTGACAAAATAATATATTCATCTCGTCGATCTAATCAATTACAATCTTTTCTACTAAAGGGATCCTTTACCTTTACCATATTAGTGACATTCTTCATCTTCGTAATTTTTCACGCGGTCTATAAACGGCATATGCTTCTTTTTCCCCAATTTGCAAAATCCTTTATTTTTCAGTGTCGTTGCTAGTATGATCAAATCTGATTATTAAGAAGTGCAAAAAAAAGTACAGTTATTGTCTCAGAATAGAAAGACAATTTCATGTAGAATTAACTCTGAGTTCTCATCATTTTATTAGAGTATCTCAATTACCTGCACGCATTTCCATGTACATAACTTCGCAAAAATGCTTGTCTTCGCACCCCCGTCCTAGTCGCGAGGCTCAAATTGGCGAAGAAATTTTCCTCGTTCGTAATCACTTCTGACGCGGACAAAATCGTAATGAATTTGGAAGAAACAGGTTCACTCGAGAGCCGACAACCTTGGTTTTTTTAAAAATAATGGTAGGATTTAGCATAATGGCACCCAATTGGACCCTCCGGAATGGAAGAGAAGGGGAATATAGGATGTCGGCCTGAGGCGCGGAGGCAGTCACATCTGCCAGATGTGTCAAACGCTTGTGCTTCCACATAATAACGGCGTAATTGTAGCAAAATTACCCTCGATGAAAACACCAATGAAAATGGATTACATCATCAAAAATTGATTTAAATTAGACGGCGTCCACGACGCGTTGGAGCGTGCGGTGACGTAGCGATACGAAGCTCTCTTGTCTACGCTGCCTTGTCGATGGATCGTCGCATGTGCCTCGCGGCTTCCCGAATAATTTCCCCCAAGTTCCATTCGAGAAATGGGGTTTTCCTCCTCCTCATATACCCCCGAGCACCCTCGCCTTAATTATCGAGAGGAATTTAATACTCTTTAAATGCACATAGAGGAATTTAGTTATGTGAAAAAATTCAATCAAAGTGTTGACGCTCCGCACCTTGACTAATGCGGACGACCGGAGCATGTATATGTATGCGCAAATGACGAGCCGCCTGCTCGCGCTGGCCACACGAAGAAGAATGCTCCTGTGCGCTCGCCGGAAGCGACTGTATGAAAATACGTTACAGGATGTTCGTGAATGAGCGTGTCGAACGTGAGGAGGAGGCCCCGCCTCGAAAGAGGTCGTTTCCTCGGATTACATGGAGTGAGGAAGAACGTGTGAACTCAATAATCATGCAAAGTGAACCATACGGACATTTTATGTATTCTTCGTCTCTTGTTCTCTTCTCCCTCCCTCTTAGTATTTATTTTTCTCGTTTCAAAAGTTGGAATGCTGCCGTTTGAATATGTCAGGTTTGATGCATTATTTCTCTTACTACACTGTTTTTTGACATACCATATTTTATTTAGAACTACAAATTCATTTCAAAATATTCGTGCTTTTTTTTTGTAATTGGAGGAGAAGTATTATATCCACAATATGGACGAAGTGTCTTAAAGTAAGGTTGATGTACTTCACGTTCCTTAATTGTTCTAGCGAATGGGATATTGTGAAAATACAGGAGAAAGGTATAAATATTTATATGTTTTAGTTCACTTTCGTAATGTTAAATTTTCCTATTTTCGCTCTGAATGTTTTTAATTGGAATAAACTCAAGAATTCAAAGAGTTTAATGCGACTCTTTCTCTGTCAGGTCATACCGTTCAAATTGAATTCTTTTCAGCGTTTGATTTAATCATTTACTCTTCTTTTTTAGATTTTCAAAAGAATTACATGGTTTCGTTTTTATGTAATATTGCTGTACCTTAGTCTTGGGAGGAGGAGGAGGATTTCCTGAGTATTTCAGGAAGTAATTGATGTTCATTATTTTGTTGAAAATGACTTTAAAAACGTCGTTTTTAAGTAAGGTTCTCTCTAAGATCCTATTTGAATTGAGATTGTGAGTATATTATAGTGAGTTTATATTATAAACAGGGTATGCGGTAGCTAAATATTATAGACAAACAAAACTAGTTCACATGTTACATATCACTTTGTTATGTGAACTAGTTTTGATTGTCTATAATAATTATCAACCGCATACCCTGTTTATATTATATAATATCAAGATAATCAGTAAATAGGAAAATATTATCTACTTGTGAGTCTGTGTCCAGCGTGTAACGCCGAGAATAGGCCAAGAGCTTCTAAATTCGGTGCACGAGCTCTACCAGAGGGACCCGAGAAGGTCATCCAGCAAATTCTTCGAACTTCGATTTAGATATGATTTATTGAACATTTGTTATAATTTTGTTCCCAGCGCAGAGACTTAAAAAACCAGTGCGTCAAAATTATAAAACGTGATCTCCAGGGTTGGTTCATGCGGACCACCGAACGAGCTTTCAAAATTCAATGCAAGTAAATTTTTGAGTCAGTCGCGGAGCGACGAGACCACAAGACATAGAACTTTGAAATTTGGTTAACTAAAGCTTTTTCATGGGTCCAAGTATATTACCCAGCGAATATTTCGATTTTCGATTGAGATCTCGTGATTTTCACGAATCAGAGAACACTGCGCTTGTTAGTGAACCTACTGACTGGGTCACTCCAGTCTAGAAGATCCTGAAAAGGAGTTACGGATTTCGTATTCTCATAAATCCCTAATTAATACCGAAAAATACACACGTACACTCGGAGGCTTCCGCGACCGGTGTCCATGCCCTCTTGCCTTCCGGGTGCCTGAAACGTCAGTCGTCAAAGAGCCAACGTTTTGACCGGCATATTGTGGTCGTCTTCAGGGCAAATTCTCCCTGAAGAAGACCATAGAACGGTGGTTGAAACGTCTGCTCCTCGACAGTTGACGCGTAGACACCCAGACGACAAGACACTTATACCCACATAACCCTTATGAGGGATATGCTGAAGTTTTCACCATCTTCTCTCAATACGTCCTAAAAGGGCAGAGAGGAACTGATCTGGATTAGGAGATAATTAAAAAAACAATGCTTTATGTTCAACATCAGGAGATGGTAGGACGTCACGAGGGGATGAAATATGTAATCGTAAAGAGATTCATACTCTCTCGCTACATGTGATTTTCTGTGCCATTAACGTGGGCGTATGTATGAGAAATGCGAAGCTCATGTTGAGAAATTGTTCACCTTACATATTAATTTTTTTTTCCCGAACACAACTAAGAAGGAGAAAGAAATCTACGTACTACGAATGATGATGAAAATTTTCTGAAATTCTACCGTAAGGGTGAGGCACAAATATAAATAGATGAGATTTATCAGAAATGCTACGAAAATATATCCCCCGAAGCAATCTAATTCAAACTCAGTCATATAAAAATCATACAATTAAAAAAAAATGATGGTGACTTAGCTTGTCATTATTTACGTCAAATTTTCTCCTTCTTCGGCTTAAATATAATAAAATCGTAAACGAAAGGAGAAAATTCACATCACTTGACGTCGTTTCCCGACCACCATGAAACCAGGAAACAGCAGCACAGGGGTTCGGGAGAAGTGGCCGCCGAGGGCGAAGCACTGTATTTCATAAGTAACTAGCGTCCTGCATTTCCATGAGAAAGCGCTGCGGCTAGGGCCCTGCTCCCGAGAGACGGAGAACGTCGAAGAACGTCTTCGGCCGAGGAGGAGGGGAAAGCGGGGCGGGAAAACAGCCGGAACTAAACGCAAACTAAACCAGCAGCGGCAGCATTCACCCGGTGTGACTGCGTTTATGGACGAAGTCGACCGGAATATACGGCCTTTTTATGAAAAAGAAACGAGCATGTCGTATATTTTTGGTAATTGATGGAAACGACCCGTTCTTTATTTTGTGATGGGGATGATATCCATCTAGACTGCCGTTCCGAATTCAGACTAAATTTCGTGTGGTAAGGGGAATGATTATAAAAGATACAGAGACTTATTACTTTATTTCTTCCATTAATTTATATTCTTTACCTACATTTGGGGGTAGTTGGTAATTGGAGTGTAGAGATCTGTTCGATCTTATGCATGGTCAGACTGAATGAGTTTTGCAACTCGAATTGTTTTTAAATAAATGCGAGATGATCTTAGGTTCGAGCCAATCTCGGATGTTGAACGCTCGTGCTCCCACTCTGCAGAACCTACGGTGAGAGTTTTACTACCACCCCATCACAGTTACAATTGACACAAACCCAGAATATGGGTATGGGTCTTAATTCTCCCAGTCACCCATCATCTCTTCCCTAGATGTCTGAAATGGAGGGGAAGATTGTTTTAAATTGTATTAAATTATTTTGAATAATAATGAGACTATGCTTAAGATTTCGAAGAAGTGATATATCCCAATAAAAAAAATAATAAATCTTAAATGGCATGAGTACTAATATATCCTCAGAGACCACTGCTACCTCAGAAGTAAATTCTCATGGGTCTTTGGACGAACTTGTAATGAAAATTCTTCACATATTGCATTACATTCACGACGGTGGCTGAGATATGTTTTTTTTCAGAACTGACTACGATGTAGTTTTCGAATAGTACTATTATTCTCTATAACAACATAATGAGCTCAATTTCCGTGTTCAATAAAATTTGGGCGCCGTATATTCTTATTATTTAAAACTAAGGATTAGTACGTTTTTACGCCCAAGAAACTAAATACAGAAGGGATTGAAAAGGGTATTGATTGCGTAAGTATTGCATACACCCTTTTACTTCATCAAAATTAGGAATGTACATTCATAAATTTTCGCAGTAATGAACGAAACCATACATTCAATAACACATAATGACAGAACCGGAACATTTTAATTTCAAACAAAACTTCCATAAAAATATTGGTTCCTGATGAGAAATAAGGGTTCTTCAAATACTTCAAATACGGAGGAGGTTACCATTGAACACGAGAAAATCGTGTAACATAATTAATATAATTTGTCACCAGTCAATATTTTCATGATTATACGTTTCTCAGTAAGAACTAATGGCACGAGTACATTTGTTTTGAGAAAAGTCAATGCATAGCACGATGACAAATGAGGATTCAAAAGTTGAAATCATGCTGTCGTGATCGATAAATTCCGTGCTCGACAAATCATGAAAATTAGCATGTGCACTCACCGACGCCTTATAAAATTCATTTCCCTATGAAAAACGGTCGATCACACGTCACGGAAACATATTCCTCGTGCACTTGAGCGAAGAGTAATATACGTGACAATCGTTCTAAAGTAATGTTTTCATCGTAGCTTATGAATGTAAGATACATAATCGTCTCCCTTGCCAGCATGGTGTCCATGACAGGCGTAGGTGAACGTCAGGGAAAGAATAGGATGTCGTCGGGCACCGTGGAGGGGGGCGTCACGATCTCAGTGATTGAAACATGTTCGCTAACAAGCAAATCAGAGACGCAACACGTGGGCACGCCGTGCCCCCCTCCCCGCCACCGTCTAGCCCAGTTTTGTTTCTGAATGGCCAGGAAGATTGTCGGAGTCGAACTCATTAATATAAGTTAGTATTTGTGCGGGACGTGCGCTCGACACGACCGTCAATTCCGAGGCGCAGCGTGACTTAGGGGTGGTTTGGGGGGGGAGGGGCGTGACGCACACAAGTTCACGAGAATGGCGGCACGCGATGGAGTACATGTTTTCTTCCACTGTGGGCGAAGAATGATTGACATTGAATTTGTTGCGGTGTCTCACTGGAGCGCCGAAAAGCCAGTCACGTTGATTGTATGAGATTCGACTGAGTCGTTCGCGCTACGATCATCTCTAGGCTCTCTGTCGGGTGGAATAGAGATCTAAATATAAAACGTGTCACCCTGAAGACCTTCTGTGTCCACTACTGCGCTTCACTACCAATATGACGACAAAATAAATCGTGATATCCACGTTTCTGAGTCAATAATGCCAGATGTCTCATATGATCCTGCCAACCCGTTGCCCACTCAAATACTGATGTAAATGACCGTGATACGTTTAAAGACAAAAAATATGACAATGACTGCTCAAGAATAAAAGTCAGAAATAAAACACAAACTTATTCCCGTCATCCTAAAATATTCGAAAATTACTTTTTTAAGTCTTGCATTTCAGTTTGTATGATGAATTTTGAAGTGTCCTTTTACGTAATTCACAGTCTCTCAAATTTGGAGGATTTTTGCTCAGGAACATCTATTGTAAAGCACTTTGACTTGAGTTCATTTAGCTGAGTCTCTTTAACTTGCATCACAATGGAAAGTATTGAACTCAGCTCTTCCCGAACGCGAGTCCGTAATTCACCTCCCGCATGGAAAGGTAATGAGTTTCAGCGCCGATTTAGCGTCCGTGCTCTTTCACGAACTCATTGTAATTTGTCTCCTTGAAACTCAGGCACATCCTGAGATGAGACATAGTGACACGATTGCCTACTTCATTGTTACAGTACTAGTTCATTACGATACCAGCTTATACTTGACCCTGGAGGAAATTTTTTTATTTTTACTATGATCTACATGCATGTAACGAGTTGATGTTGTAACGTATTCCATTTACATAGAGAACGCAAAACTGTTATCCATAAACAGCAGTGCAATAAATTACTTGGGATCCGAGATATTTTTTAAGATAGTAATGTAATGCCAAGTTACAAAAGTGTTCATTCAAAAAGCTATCTGTCCGTGTTTAAAAATATTTAATCTTATCTATCTTGGAGATTATGAGTGTTTGGGAACATCCAAATTGGAATAATTAACATAGAAATCTCTTAGATTGCGGTGAACCTCACCGCCAGGTAACAGATTAATCATGTTACGTCGAATGAAAATGGTAGACGGGACCGGGATTCGAACCCGGGACCTTGAGCTNNGCGAACGGGATGGCGCAGTCGGTAAGCGCATGAGCGCGTAAAGCTCAAGGTCCCGGGTTCGAATCCCGGTTCCGTCTACCATTTTCATTCGACGTAACATGATTAATCTGGAATAATTAAGCCCACAATTAAGTATCTCGAATGCGGATCGCCTCAAACGAGGGTAGTATATCGTATGAGATTGCCACTTAGGTCAGAGGCTTATCGCAATATGGTACATGTGTCGGACAAAGAACGGGATAGTGCTGTGATTAGCGCGCCAGTGTGCAAAGCTGGTAGTCTCGGGTTCATGTTCCGCTCTCATCTCCCATAAATCATTCAGAACAACATCATTCACTACAAGTATTTGCGCGGTGAAGGATGACTTCACTGAACCCCATTAACTGAGTTTCGTGATGATCCCACCGAATGCAGAGGTCGACAGTTGCAAGGAGCCTGGCTCACTAATGGACGTGACATCGCGATTGAAAACAGCAGGCAGTGTTGACCAATCTTGTGATGGTGAAAGTGTTTCAGGAATAAAAGTGCATTTGGAGTGCTTTATAAATGAGTTCATGGACACTATACCGCGGATATCGGTCCATAGTATGTTATTCACTTCCCGAAATACACAAATTTTATTTTATTGTGAGCTTTTTGTATTTATGGCAGCAATAATCCCTAGTAATATACGACGATAAGTAATAAGGCAATAAATTGTCAAATATTAGGAACGTGGGAATTGCCGTGATAAATTGAGCAAATTTTTATGCTAGTGGCAAACTAGTGAAACTCGAATGCGACATCGTGGATTTGAGTTGATATGAAAACCTCAAAGCAGCACATTCCATTTACGTGCCTTTCGTCCTTTCAGTCAACAAACGTACTCTAACAGTTTACGTATGAAATGAGTACTGCGGAATCCCATTATCAACATTACAATTGGGAAGAATTTTTTATGAAATGCCTTATTTGTTCCGTGTCAAATAGTATTATTCATTTGATAACTGATATTTAAGGGTAATGGATTAATCAACTTTTATGTTTTCTCATCAATATCTCATTATATCTGATGGATGAGTACGCCGTATATTTGGTATGTATACTATAAAGCAAGGAATTAAATAATTTTGTTTCAAAATTATTAATGAATTTTAAGAAAAAACGTGTTTTTCGCTTTTTAATTTGTTTGTATTCCCGTTGACGTTGCGTAGTAGCCACGTCATCGCTATGTGGCTGCTGCAAAGAAAGGCAGGCATACTTAGTTGTCCAGAATCAGATACAGTAAATTGTAGTACAATAATGTTTACATACAGAAATCTCTTAATCACGTAATTAATCATAATCCCAATAATGTTTACTTGTAGAACAATACCTTTTATAATATAATAGCTCAGGGCCAACATGCAAATAAGTCACTCTAGATTCAATTCCCGGTGGAACCACAAAAAAGTAGTAATGTTTCTCTTCAATATCCCAGTATCACTAACTATTCCTAAAACACATCCACGTGGGTTAAGTTGCTGGTAAATCTAGCTAAGCGGCCCACCTACTACCGATATAGTCCCATGTAGATAAGTTTCAGTAGCACGCTACATTTCCCATTTACAAATACTACAATGAAAAATGAAATACCATTTCCTCGGAAATTTACCGTATTGTTAAAAATCTAAGTAACACAATATTTTGGAATATAATGAACGAAGAGTAACATTTGATGCTGGCTGTAGTTAATATCGAATATTGTATTCTACCGATACATTACAATATTCAATATTAACACTCGAGAGTTCTAATGTAAATCTGCCAACATACATTTTCCGTCGTAATTTTTAGTTGGTAAATCCTCGCATGCTAATGACCCACACTAACCCGTTACTCCATTTCTATTGATTTTACCAGTTCTGGAAGAATTAGTTTAATATTTCTTAGTAATCATGGGGAAGTCTGTAATCATGAGATGAGATTCTGTCCATTTGTATGCTATTCTATGTGTTGGAGAATGAAAGTATAGCGGGACATGCACTCCTGAGGGAAAATTAAAACTGCAAAACGCCCCAGGTCGAGATCGAACCACGTTCACCCTCCCCCGTTTAGGAATGGATCATTTCTCTCCCACATTGTGTATCTGATTGAACAATTATAAATCCGGGTGATAAAATAGCGTAGTCGTGGAATATACTATTTTACGAAGATACGCAGAAGAAATTTCTTTTTAGACTCAATTTAATTTTCTTGTTTATCCCCCTTAAGTACCAAAATCTGATTTTTAGAAGATTTTTATGTCTTTTAATTAATTTCTGGTAATTTTTGTTCGATTTTTATAGTTTTTGCTCTCCCGTTACTTACTATCCTGGTTATTTAAAAAAATTAGCACGGTTTCTAGACCTTTACTAAAATTTAGCGTCTTGGGAAAATCAGTCCTAGATAGTTAAGGGAATTTATATAAAGATTCAGACAATTTTCCAATTTTCAGGTTTACGTAACCAATAGATTTTACGGGTATAGATAAAGAAAACTCTTGTTGGCATGTTACGATGGAAGTTTCCACTTTGCCTAAGAGTGTTCCTCATCACTAGTTGCTCCAGGCAGGCATCCTTTTCAAATATCGAAGGGTAGTACGGGAATTTCAGCTTGACTAAAAACCTTTTCTGTTGTGACCTTCCACTGCTGTGATCAGAATCAAATAATAAGACTTTTGCTCTATTGAAATTTTCCCGCACAATCATCATGGACTGAATCCGCGAGAAATGTTTTATATTGCTACATACGCGCAGAAGCAGCCAAGAAGCGCGCTCTCGTTGTTAGTGGGTGTGAAGGAGGCGAGAGCGTAACACGGACCTCGTCACTCCGCCGCCCCCACCGCGTTTCCAGGAATCCATCTCCTGTTGAAGGCTGCGACGTCGCTGGGCGCCGCAACCATCACTGACTCCCACCCCTCCAGCGTTTCTTTTATCAGCCGTCAAGACGTCGGCCGCTATCTCGGATATGTAAATCCCAGACCCTAGCATGAACACGGCTACGGCATACCTAGCTATTTCATTTATAATACTTAATGGATTCTCGACACTAATTCATGGGTATCATGTGCGCACAAAGCATTAAGGTTGATAGTTGTTATCTTCCAATGTGTATAAACAATTAAATCCAATTTTTATTTTTCGTGTTGTTGGTCTGCGCCGTGGATCAGGATGAGTGGAGAAAAGCACTTGGAGAGTTTGGGCGAGTCGGGTTGGTGGAGAGGGGCGATGAGTTTGAGGGAGGGCTGAAGCAGTCGTATCTGATGCAGGACCGTTCCATGCCCCAGGCCTCGCGGTATGATGCAGGACTGTCCCGCACTGCCAGAGCCGATTAAAGAGGCCAACACTGGAAATTTACAATTGGAATTGCTTTTTTCTGACTGTGTTATGTGATGCGGTTGTTTTCGGCGTTTCATCAGTTGCAATTCTCCTCGAATGAGCTTCTCGTAATATGCATTGCGAGTATAGGTATCAAAAGAGGATTTTTTGAAAAACACGAAAGGTAGGACAGGATTTGCCAGTTAACATGCGATGTTTGTAACAAGATTACTCGGGGCTTTCTAATTACAGCACTATTTGCATTCTTGTCATCCAAGTACTTGAACAGTTTTCATCTGTAGTAAGTCACCTCAATTGGTGAGTGAACAAGTGAAAATTTTTTTTACTCAAGTGGTGAAAAAACTAATGAATTTTTATTATATGGCCGTATAAATGTTTCTTTGTGGTATCATTGTCAGAGTAATTAAGGTCAGAAGTTAAGTCTGTCTTTGGTTCAAGCGTTTTTTTTCAAGACATACTCGAATGGTAGAGAACAACATAGAGTGGACTCCTATAGTACCAAAGAAAAGTTATGATATAAAGAACATAATGCCAACAAACAGGACAAAATGGTAAAAAAATCTGCCAAGACCAACACAGGTTTGTAGAGCCTTACAAGAAGTGTTGTTATTATTATTGGTAAATAATCCTTCCGTAATATGAAAGACAGTTTGTATAGGGAAGTTCCTGTTCTTCATATCACTCAACGGACTGAGGCAGACATCCATGTTCGTCCTATTTTTCCGTTGTGGGTGAAAGAATCTCCCTCAGTCGATAATTATAATTAAGCAGTGCTGCAGTTGTTCGATCTTTCGCAGAACGTCACGGTGTTGTAGTAAACGAACAAACTGGGACGCTGGCTCTACTCGAGAATGCGTCAGCATTTGTTCCTTTTGCTCCCAGACTTCACCAGGAAAGCGGGCATTTACGTCTGTTGCATTATGAATGGCTTTTGGACTAGCCGCCGCCCAATAAACATTAATAAGCGTGTAATGTAAGTTAAGTAGGCAAATAAAGTACCGATTAGATTTGCTTAAGGAAAGTGTCCAGTATCACCTTGACTGTCTTAAGGAATATTGAATGATAATATTAGGTTTCTCTGTGGTATCTCTTCAATGGTCGTTGTTAAACGGATTGTAGCTTGATCGATAATGTTTCAAATAGTCGAAGCATTTTATTAATAATCGATGTTTTGAGCTGGATTAAGTAAGGTAGTCAAAGATTGTGAAGAATGCAAGACTTGTTTCCTAATAGGGAATGTCTTTCGAGGGAAGACATCAGCTTTTGAAAACTTGTCTTTTTCAGACGTATTTGTTCTCTTATAATTAGCAAACAACATTTAAAAAATAGATTTCGCATATGATACGATGTTACTCAGTTTTTTGTATTTATCATTAGTGCATTAGCAAATACATATTTTTGTTTCATAGTTGAGAGTAATTCTTGTGATTTCCCGGTGAACGAGCGTGTTTTTTTTAGAAAGGATCAACATCTGACCCTGTAACATATTTATTATTCTAGTGTTATTGCACGATCGACAAGAATGAGAAGCAGCCAATTACGGTAGTATGAGAATATCAGGAGCTCGCCAAGTGTACATAACCATTTGTGAACCTTTCAATAATGTTGTCAGATCTCTTTATATTTTATATAGACAGTATAACATGAATTATAGTGATTAAGAACTGCAAAGCTTTAATATTCATCAACAATGACGTTTTTTGCAGGTTTAGAAATAACATGTATTCAAAAATCACTTTATCCATCAGAGCCCGAACAATTTCAAGACGGATTCAAATGCTAGTCAGACAAGGTCCAAATTTTATTAGTCGATTTGAAAGTTAATAATTTTATTCTTTTATTAAAAGACAACTCCAGGCCATTCGAAAACAGTGACCAAGGTTACTCGTAGTACCTTCATCTTGAACAGTCCATCTTCGTCTGCATAGTAATACATGTAATTAATAAATATCGACCCATTAAAGCAGACTATTTATTATAGTATAGTTAGAGGAAATACATTAAGTTTTAGTTTGACTTGAGCTTTCCCTCACAGAGTTTTTAACTCTCTTGATAATGGTACCAATGAGAACCGAAACGTCGTGAATTTTCATAGCGTTTAAATGTTTCTTTTCTTCTTATGTATTTTATATTGTGATTAGTGGATCTTTGATATATTTCCACTAAGTATACTTAATAAATTGTTTACTTTAATAGGCCGATATTTATTAATTACATGTACCTTAATCTCAATGAAAGGAAATCCGAATTTCGTTGAAGTGCATTGAGTTGCCATCTGTGGCGAACGCGCATCGCCGACCTTCCCCTGCCGCCGCGTCGCGCTTCCACACGTGAGGATCCGCATTCCTGCGGCCGCCCGGGCCCCGGTTCCTTCCTCACATGAAGCGCGTGACTTACGCTCGTGGCCGCGTCGCTGCCAATAGAGAGGAGCTCAGGTGCGAGATTGCTTATGAGGTCTACCCTTTTTGGGGGTGAGGCTGGGTCAAGAGATGGGATGTTTGCGTAATGAAATGTTCACGGGTCAGATTCAACTATTGGTAACAATCTCATAACTTTCGGTCAAGTAAAAATGACGAGTCGGGAATCGAACCCGGGACTCCTGCTTTGATCGAAGGAGTGTTGTTACCAATACACCATCCGTTCGCCCGTGCGATCAAAGCAGTTAGTTAATTGGTTAACTCCCCTGTGATCAAAGCAGGGGTCCTGGGTTCGATTCCCGACGTCGCCGTTTTCACCTGACCAAAAGTTACGACGTATCTTCTTCACATGTAGGTACGCGGATATGTATTGGTAACTACCCTACAGAATTGTTTATTTGATCCTTATCAAACTTTCAAATTTTTTCATAAAGATTTATTTTTTATTTCTTGTCTGATGGCGATGAGGTTTAAACCATGTGACCTACTCTTTCTCTTAACAGTTACTTGGGCGAAGGAGTTGGGTTACCGGGGATTATAAGGTACCGAACCGACGTTTGTCTCTACTAGATGAGGGAAACCCCAACTGAAAACCGCGTTCGACCGAGAAGGGTTCTTTCGTTCAGCGATGAGGAGGAGGTAACGATTATTTATCGACACTGCTATCAGCAACTATCAGAGATCGCTGACAATGATAACGGCTAACAATGTGAAAGATGTTAAGGGGAAAAGTAGTCCATAAATCACGCACGGCGTCCTATATGAGGGATTTGTTCTTTATTACGTAAAGTTTGGGAGGTGTTAGCCTTTGTGTTACGTAATACTAAGTTTTATAAGATTTGTTTTATACGGTACCTTTAACTTCAAACTTCGTACCATAGTTCTGGAACTCAACCACTCAATGAGGAGAAAGAACAATTTAATCAGTGCACTGAAAACTGTCTTCACATTTTCCAGAAAGCAACAAAAAGTTTTCTTTCTTGTCGGGAGAAGGACTAGCGTTATGTAACCTGCATGTAAGTGGCTAGTTTAAGAGCTATCGTTATAGATGCATTATGGAGACGATTTGCGTTACTTAATTTAAGGACGGCCCTCCCCCAAAAAAATTTCAGTTTGATTATTTGCAGATGTCGAGACGATATATGTTTACATTCAATAATATCAAATGAAAGTTAAAATGTATTGGAGACTCAGTTCATCGCCAACAAAGAAACTAAGTTCATGCCTGCGACAAGGAACGTTTTGGATACCTCATCTAACTATACGGTCAATGCTACACCTGATTGCATTTGATACCACAATTTCTGAATTCACAACAATTTGAAGAGCTAGGATTTTGATAAAGTGTGGATTAAGTTACAACCAATGTGAATGTTACCTGAAATAGCAAATGTTCGATGATATTATTTCCTTGCAAAATATAATACGTAGAATATACACTGATATTTGAAGTAAATGTCTTTATATATTTTTCATTTACGTACACATATTTTATTTGGCAATAATTATTTCATTAGCTCTAAGTTCATCCTGAAGATTCGAACAGCAGCTAAAGGGAGGTCAAAGTGATGGAAGCGTTTTAAGAGATTTTTGTGGCTCCTTTGCAAAACAGTTTGGCGAACCATAAATTTATATTACCTTAAATTTTTTTAAACAAAATAGTATAAAACGGACTTAAGATACGGCAAGGCTATCTCTAATAGAAAGATTCTGCTATCACTTGATAAAAAGAGAGATAAATGATCCAGTTTGCCCTGGAATAACAAATGGCCAAAAATATACAAAAGAACATTAAATTTTGTATCTGTAAAATCTTATTTGAAATTGACCTACAATTACTTTCAAATAAATCAGTGTAATGTGCTATTATCTGGGAAACTAATATTTTATATCTTAGTGAAAATGTAATAATTGAAAGTAATAAAATAGGCAAAATAATCAAATATAGGTTTTCATTGTTTTCAAAACAATAAAAAATATATTGAAAAAGGCAGTTAAATACACACCAATTGAATTCATGAGTGAGTTCAAGAGGATTTATTCATGAAATATACATTTATCTTCTTGAATTGTTTAACATATGTGTTATATGACAATAAATGAGTAAAATTTATATGAATATTCTTTTTCAGAATTTTGTAACACAATTCTATCATATTAAGATGCATGCAGTTTTTACATTCAACCACATTCTCATAATAAAGTATCATATTCATCATAAATTAATGAAAGATCTACCGAATCTATTATAGTTTTACTTAATGTAATAATATTTAAGTTATCATCACATACATAAGAATGTTTTATGAATTTAGACAACAAAGAAATAATTCAAATATATGCAAACAATATAATCCATCCTGAAAATAGTTATTATCTTACACTAAACACATTAATGTATGCATTGAAGAATTACTTTTTAAACACAAATTGAAAATGACCAATTACTGTCATCACTACATTTTGTTTTCATTTTTCTTTAAAGGAAAGTAATTTAAAAAATATGATTTTCTTTGTAAATAAGTAATACAGTAAATTGTAAAGCTTATGAATATTAAATGTTGGTTACAAGGGTGGATTGTCATTATTATACCTATATGTGTATTCAGAGTCTCTGACAATCACTTTGCCTAATGAAATTATTGTATTAAATAATAGGCCAGAATGAAAAAAAAAAGTTTGAAGATGACTCTGAATTCCAGAAAGGCAGCTTCAAGAAGTAGATAAAATTTATCTGGACTTCAACTTGTGTAACATTATTGAATATTTAATGATTATTTCTCCTATGCATGTGAAACTGCACACTTAATTACCCAATGGGCAACATACTGAAGAAATAATACAAATCTCATTCCTTTTTAAATATATTAGACTCTCCAAATACAAACGTAGCTGCCAAATGCTTAATTGGAAGTATAAGGACACATTCATATTTCTATGAGTAGTATATGGTTGAACCAACTTCCTGATTATCAGAACTAAATTTGATTACCTCGAAGATCTCTTCCTCTAGTATCACATTTCAATAAATAATTAGATATTCTACACTTATGAAAACGTTCATTAGTGTAGAAAAACACTCTTGTGTAGTTCTACACTCTTGAAAAAGTTTCATCAATGAAATAAATTAAGTAATAACCAAGCCGATAACTTGGCTTGATTCCACAGTTGGCCACAGTGCGTTTTGATTCAATCCTTGTCTACTAGATGTCAGCAGTGGTTAGTAACCATAATCATAATTTATTTATATTTTACGTAAAACAAATCATAAAAGCATGTTTTGACCATATCGTTTCGTGGTGAAATAAATTGACCATGTGTCAAAGACATCCACATGTGGCACGAAGCGTCAGATAATTTCTACAATTATATTGAATAATAGGGTCTCATAGGTCCCTTAATGTACAATTTTCACTATATATTTACCAAGTTCGTTCGCTTGCCCTCCCTAGATGACGTACACTCCAGATGCTTTTCTTGCATTGAATATCCGNCTGAAGTGCCACTCTTGCTTCATACGAAACAGTCTCGTTCACGAACACAATAATTGCAATAGTAATAATATCCATCACCCTAGAGCAGGGGTCGGCAACCTGCGGCTCGCGAGTCGCATGCGGCTCTTTCGATATCAAGATGCGGTTCTCTCAGGTCCTATGCGCAAATATTATTAATTATATTATTTTATTTTCAAAACTAATAAAAAAATATTATACTTAATAAAATACTGCAAACAGGATAAAATCACTCTTAAGAGAACAGTGAGAATATGTGGAGTAGAGAGTAGACGGACAGCTGACAGCCGCTTGGGCATCAGGCCCAGCCCCACAGCCGTGGTGTGGCCAGCCCGTGGCCTCGTGCACTGAGTATGATGACAGAAACACGTAACAAACGCTAAAAACACTAACTCTGCGGAGGAAAGAAGAACTTGGCTGATGATGTACTTCCACCGTCGAGTGCGGACGGTAGTGTTCAGTCCTCAGTCAGTGTTCCTCGGAGCGCGGTTGCATGTGTGTTAATTTAATCGCTTGCGAGAAACAACAATTTCTCGTCGTTTCAAGAAGACTATTTAGAAGCGAATTATCTTCTCAAGGGTATGTACGCTTTAATGTTTAACGAAGTTGACTTAAAAAAACAGATTAGCAATTAACGAAATTAACTATTTAATTAACGGTTTTAGATAGCTAAATAAAATTTAAAAACTTTATTTCAGCTCCGCCGCCAGAATGGCATCTGGTAAAAAGAAGAGACGAACTGAAGAAGAAAATCGAGAATTTAATCAGGATTGGACGGAGTCGTTTGCGTTCATATGCAACACAGATGACCTTCCGACTTGTCTCATTTACCAAGATAATGTACACAATAAGAAGTCAAATTTGGAGAGACACTTCACTACAAAACATGCCCGATTCGCTGTTAAATATCCAACCGGTGACGCACGGAAAAAAGCTGTTAAAGAGCTTCAAAAACAACAGTCGAGTTCTATGCTAAGTAACTGGGCGCAATCTTCAAATAATGTAAATCTGGAAAGCTTTGCAATATCACTACAAATTGCAAAAGGACGGAAACCATTCACAGACGGTGAGTAAGTCAAAGATTGTTTCATACGTGGAGCTGAAGAACTGTTTCGTGATTTCAAAAACAAAACAGAAACCATGAAGAAAATCAATGATTTGCCATTATCTGCTAAAACAGTACAAGATAGAACTGCTAAAATGTCTTCAAATGTAACACATATGCAAATGAAAGACATTAAACTGGCTTCTGCTTTATCACTTGCTATGGATGAGTCTTGCGACATAAAAGACACGGCACAAGTTACCCTCTTCGTCAGGTATATGTCGTCCCAAAGTTCAAAAGAAGAACTGCTAGGAGTGGTGCCGCTCTCAGGGCAAACTCGTGGAGAAGATATACCAAATGCTGTGCAAAAATGCCTGAAAGACTATGAAATCGATATAAATAAAATCGTTTCTATAGCATTCTGGGGTAATTCCGGTCAGAGTATTCAAACTGTCATAATTCAGAAGAGGATAGTTCGGATAATTTGTAAATCTCACCCCCGAAACTCTTGAAAACCTTTATTCAAGGAATTAAATATCTTAACACTTCTCTGCATTTATATTTATGAAACGGTCTTGTTTGTTAAGACCGAATTACTGAAGTGCCATCCTTGCTTTATA
>NNCF01128532.1:324657-480031 GCA_002313205.1 Laupala kohalensis | reverse complement strand
GCTTCTACACTGTAAAAGAATTTATTGATTTTAATAAAAGTTAAATCCGACTTGTACTTTATCACGCCATTGCTGTAGCACTTTTTTAATAACTTATAACAATTTCAAAAACTATTTTCTTGAATGATTGTGTTGCGGTATGGCTCATATTAATTTAGTTTTATGTGTACTCAACTTTGGCACTGTTGTGTACATTAATTCTGTAGCCCCATGCTGGCCCGGGTTTTCTCCGGTTTTCCTTCGGGTAGAGGCGGTTTTTTTATACAGGTTCTCTAGGCTTTGTCTAGGGGCGTGTTTATTGTAACAATAAATCGTGAATTTAGTGTTTTTTCAACTCTTATGATTTTTAAACACTATACTCAGAATAATCTATAGTTCGATAATAACTTGTACATGTAAATTTACAAACATATTTGCGTTAAATTACAAACATATTGACATTATATATGTATTATAACTCGCAGCTAACTTTTTATCTTATCTAGGAACTTTTGCTGAAATTTTTGAATCCGCCTCTGCCTTAGGGCCCTTGATCGGAATTGATGGGATGGTCCCTTGCTTGCTTCCGGAGAGTAAATTAGTTTATTGTCCTCCACGTGGTCATACGCAGTTTGTACTGTTTTTGACAATAAATTTATTATTATTATTATTATTATTAACAACTGATGGAGCCAGAAGTATGACAGGAATACGTAAAGGGGTAACAACGATTCTTCGGCAAAAAATAAACCATGAAATTTTAACGTTTCAGTGCATAATTCATCAAGAGGCGCTTTGTGTCCAAACATTTCCGGCCGATATAGTTGAGGTCATGAACTTGGTAATTAAGATCATTAACAGCATTTTGGCAAAAGAACTCTACCATCGCATGTTTAAGCGATTTCTTGAAGGACTAGAAATCCTGTATTCTGACCTACTTCTGCACAATAAAGTACGATGGTTTTCCAGGGGTAACGTATTGAAACGTTTTCCTTCTTGCTTGAGTGAAATAAAAACATTCTTCAATGAAAAAGGCATTGTCCATCCCGAATTGAAAGAAGATAAATGGCTGCAAAAATTCAACTACATGGTGGATATCACAAAGAAACTAAATGAGCTAAATGTAAAACTGCAAGGAATGGGAAACCCAACCTATGCCTTGCTTGAAGAAGTGGTTTTGTTTCGAAAATAAATTACTTCTTGTCGAAGACATGGAGAGCGGTAAATTACTTCATTTCGAAAATATGAAGCAATATCGCGATGAAACCAATGCAACTATTGACACGAATTACTTCAGGATGGCTATAAACAAAATGAAGGATGGATTCGCTGAGAGATTTGAGCAATTCAAAACAAACGCAAGTACTCTGGCGTTCATAGTAAATCCTCTCAACACAAATACAAATGCGATCAACATTGAGCCATTTGGAATTGATGCTGGTTCGCTTCAAATGCAATTGCTGGATTTGAAAACCAAACACTTGTGGAGTGGCAAGTTCACAGAACTCAAGAGCAAGTTAGAAGAGTTGGAGGTCCAGAAAAGCATGCACGTCACGCTGCACAAGTGGAAAGCTCTAAAAGAAATGCCGCGAGTTGAGGCACTCATATTTGACGCATGGAATAGTTTTCCAAAATGCTACAGTGAGGTGAAGAAGTTGGCATTTGGAGTGCTGACGATCTTCGGGTCAACATATTCGTGCGAGCAAGCGTTCTCTTGCATGAATATAATAAAAAGTAAAGTAAGAAGCCAACAAACAAAAATCTAGAGGCATGCTTGAAACTGAAAACAACGTGAAAATTTACGTGAGCAATGCTGCGGGCACTCATCTACTACTTCATAGAAGCGTTAAATTACACGAAATGTTGAGGTATAGTCAAAAAATTATTAACAATTTGTGAAATTTGTTTAATTTTGGGGTCAATAATCACTCGTCAGGAATCATACCTGATCTATTAATCTGCGAACTGTGACATCTTCCCTCGGTTTGTTTCCCCCACCTCTGCCCCCTCTCACGAGCCCTTTCGTGTTTCATGGCATTCTCTCCCACTCTACTCAACCCCTGGACTACTCGAGCCGCTTCAGGTCACGATCAGAACAATTGGTCAGAGGGAGATTAAATCATCAGCTGCGCGCAGTCGACGTGCAGAATTTATGGAGGTCGCGGACTATCTGGCGGCCTTGGGAGACGCGCGTTGCTTGCGACGTGCATCGTCCTCATTCCAGTCAGGATTAGCCTCTTCTCTTCACTCAATGGCACCTGTTCCGCCCCGCAGCGCAGTACATGCCACGAGAAAGAAATAGAACCTTGGATCTTCAAACGATCGCGCAATGAAACAATGGAATCAATTGCTGGTATCACGACTAGTCCGATCTATTCTAGCTCGGAATTCTTTCATTCCCAATGAATTTTTTGGAACGTTTCTTCACAATCTCCAGGGTGTAAGATTTTACTAGTTCCCTCCCCAGCAGTATTCTGAGGCCCAAACTGGGACAAATGAACTTGTATTCACTCTATCGTTTCACCCTCATTTTCTCTCACACTCTTAGTTTTGTTCCGTTTTCCTTTTACATCAAACAAAAGATTCATTAGAAATCGTATAATCCTATAATGACACATGTTGAGAAAAAAATTGCACTTTCGTCATTGATTCATTTCATCTTTTCAATTATCCAAATAGTTTGATACAATTTGCAATCGTACCAGCGAATAAATAAGTGCTTACGTTAATTAACAGAAAGTACGTAAGTTCACTGCTCTCTATTTATATTATGTTCGAAAAGTAAAATTCGACTTACCGATTTTCATCTTAAGTTTCCAAGTGAGAGTTGAGTTTGTGGAAACCATAGACTTAAAACAGATTTTTGATACAAGTATTGTACTTCACTGTCTAGATCCATGAATGTTCTAAAATTGTTGATAAACCTTCTGACTTCATTTCTGCCATCTACCTCTTGAAGAATGTAAGTTTTGTAAGAATAACATAAAACGCAATGTTTTTTATAATTACCTGCAAAATGATGAATATAAAATTAACTTAGGATTTTCATTTACATTATAAATTTAAAAAGACATATTACTGATTAATAATAATAATATTTTTAAATTAACTTCGAATATTCTATCCCCGGGAAAATCTCATAATATTGATACATATATGCACAATATTTTGAGAGATAATATATAATGTAATACGCGTAATATTTACCGTATCTGGACGTTTTGAAGTACCATTGACTTTCCCATGAGGAAAAAAACCCATTGTTTCCTTTTTCTTGTTTTTAAAATGTCAGGTGGACGTTAATAATCATTCAAATGAAATTTATTTCGTCGCTCCTCATTGATTTTTCCGCTTCTAATGCTATCTGAAAGTTCATCACTAATTCCCTTCAAACAAAATGTATTCTGAGCTCCGTCCCAAATATTCTATTTTTTAAACAATCTGATAATATTCAAATTTCAATAATGAATACTGAGTTCGAAGTGTTTTAATCACATAATTCATAATTGAGAGCTGACATTAGGGACCCCACACGACTGAACAGGCCTTGGTGAACATTATCTTCTGAATCCGGTTACGCCATGGAGTAAATCGTTCGTGGCGGGGTCATCTGAGCATTCACCAACAATTTTTAAAGAAAAGACACAAGACCTTCGTGAGAACCAGAGATTGGAAATGGGAACATTTGGTGAAGGGTGCCCGACCTCGCTTACGAGAGGTCCCTGGTTCAAATCTGAGGGTACATGATCTTCGCCAAATTTCCTCGACGTCAGATGGTCGCACTATTCTAATCGATTCATAACGAAATATTCAAGAATTAGGAAAGTTAAATAAAAATTTAAAATTCAAAATATTTCATACGTAGGTTCATGTACATCAGTAAAAGGACGTTAACATTCATGAAATCGGAGTCACTAAACGAAAATGACATATGACTTTCTGGTCCATACCAGAATGAGAAGGTACCTACATGGGAGACACGGAGAGGCGTCGACCCCCTGTGAAAAAGCAAAGACAAAATAGACATAAATGCCATTGAAATGCCTCCCCGGTGTCAATCATACAACGGATCAATAGAGGTCACATCTGGTCAGATTTACCTCTCATTCCTACAAACTGACCCAAACTGTTTGTAGGAGTGCCTAGGCAATGTTCAGAAAGCCCGAAAAGCGAATGCCCGGGGCTGGAGATTTGGAGTGCAGCGGGTGGGGCAGTGCAGAAGAGCAGCTGCTCCAGGAGCCAAGGACGGACGTTGATGGAATACGAAAGATTTCGCGCTTTCCCTCGCTCTGGGAAGGTTACTGAGGCATACAAAATGCATTGATCATGGAAACAATACTAGCAATGGGTGCTTCCACTTTGATTTCAGAGAAGACGAGAGATTTGACTAAGCTATCAAATTCTTGTTAATTCCTTGAAAAAAAACATGAGTGTTTATGATTAGTGTTACAAAATATTTTCCTGGTGATTATTTTTCGAAATATATTTATTGACTGATAAAGAGCGCAAGCTGGTCATAAAATTCACCGATAAGAAGCTCAGTTTAATTTGTCTTTAAATCTTTTACATTCTATTCTGGTTGATTCCTGGAGACCTTTCTGACAACTGAAGTTTGTTTTCTTACAACATAATACATACGGAATCAAACATTTTTGACCTTGGATTACCATTATTTCTTAATGTCATTTGAAACACATTTATTGAAAACTTGTAAAATCACCATTATTTCCTATAGGACACTTCGCTTCAAATACAGTCTGTATTACTTGGATAAAGGATAAATTATTTCAGAATATTTCTTAAGTTTGCCTTTCTCATTATTTTTGCCAGAAAAAAAAGGGAAATTACAGTCGTCGTCACCGTTTCTGGCATTAGGCAGCGCAGACGATGACACAGATGGGCCATTCCACGTCAACACAGGGTGTAAACCTCACCGTCTCTGATTTTCATAAAATTTGGTGAAAACATAGCCTTCGAATAGTATAATAAAAATACAAAGTATTATTGTAATATTTCATCCCGTTTGGGGTTTATAACAATGTAAAGTTTAAACGAAACGTCCCAAAACTGGTGGAAAGAAAACTTTTAAATTACTCTGGAATCTCTCCTATTTGAGGTAGATAGCTGAGAGAGAGGTCATTTTACAGCATATTTCATGAACTTTTCAATGATGACTTTACATAACACAGATCAAAATGAAAAAAGTACACATTCAAACNTTTGATTTTTTTTTTTTTTTTCAAATTAATTCTAGAAATAGATGATACACTTGTAACTCATCTGGCGAAGTTTGAATGTGAGTTGAGAATGGGTTCAACGTTAAATTAATTAAAGAACACAGTGATAATTTAATGTTAATATTTTGACAGAGCGGCTGATGAAATATATTAAAAAGTTGAAAATACGTTTGATTTATATGAGCAACATTACTTTAGGTATTCAACAAGGATAATCTTTATGTACGTTGGGAAATATTCTATAATGTCATCATAAATACTTGCATGAGCACTAAAGTGGAATGAATCTGTCCTGTTATAAAATAAAATGAATACTGTATTTGAAGTAAAACGTATCAGTAAATGAGTGAACTGGTTCTTCACCGATGGAAGTGTGAAAGCGCCTCATTTGTTTCAGACACATCCTCTGCATGAAGGACGTACGTTATTCGCTTAGGATTCATGGGATTTACTTTAATTTGTATATCCACATTACACTAGTTTTCCTGGGATACGAAAATGATGATGAAGGTCTGAGTGGAGAAGTTACTTTTATTTCATCGAGTTCTCAATTTTTTTCCCCAAAACATATCCTAGCCACCGTTTACCTCCACAGACGCCAGTAAAGTACCCTGTTACGTCTTCTACGTGAAGCTTGTCAGGGATCTTGAACACTCGCTTTTCGAAAGATACTGAATCCCTTGAAAAGTTTTTTACTTGTAATGTTGACGACGTTTTGGGAATAAAATCATGATACTACTGTGTTCCGTGAATAGTTACAGCTTTTGGAAAGCGTTTTTTTAAACAATTCCAACTCAGCATAGTCTTCTTGTGTTGACAACGCAAAGTTCACATTACTTATATTTTCCTCTGCCCACTGGAAACGTTGGAAGGGGATAAGGTTTTGATTCGCATAGGGTCTTCGTAAACTATCTCGAGCTGCCAGTCTCCTAACGGTACCTCCAACTCCATCACAAGGTCGTTTCCCATGTGTTGTGGCCGAAAAGTGCCATTCCGCTTCAATTTTAAGTGTTCTTTGTGAAAGCACAGGTTTGAAAAATCTTCTTGATTTTATATTGGGCAGCAGACCCATTAGAATAACAGAAAATCTTTTTGAAAAGTTTTTGAAATTTTTCTGTCAGAATGCTTATTAGTTTCTTTTGAAAAGTATTAACTGCTACTGAGTTTTGCTCTAAGTATTCTGAAATGACAACGTAACTGATGTGTCCAGTTTTGGTTACCCTTTTGAAATATATCACAAACGATGAATTGTGACTTGTTCGCTTGTCCAATGGTAGCTCTGTGCTTCATCTTGCACTACTACACTGTAATTTTCAGAAAATCACTGTTGATAACAAAAATTCAGAGACTTTAACATTTTCCGTTATGCAGTTACGGAATGATCCTTGCTGTTCTGCAGTGAAGTCTAGCCGAATTATGGAGGGGAACTTGCTGCAAAATAAATCAATAAATTCACCTGAAGTTTTCTCCAATGTCTCTAGATTACAATGATCCACTGAAACCCACTGACGGAATTATAATTTCTCGATAAATTTTTTTACAAAAGACTGCTCTAAATTTTTACTTTCTTTAGTATCACCCGGACAATATGTATACTTACCCATATTACAGTCAATAGAGGATGGATTGCAAATCATTTTTGCTATACAGTGTTTATAATGTTTGTCTGTTAGAGAACACAGCATAACATTTTATATCATTAGTTTGACATTCTGGGGAGTTTTACACACACACGTGCAGTGTGTGAGCCACTCGGACCAGCCAGAATGCCATATTTGCGCCAGTTCGGCAAATTTTGAGAAACCTATTTTCAAGCCAGGTAACTTATCTTTGAAATATTTGAACGCCTCCTTAAGATTACATAGGATGAGCCTTTTAGAAACTTGTGATTTACGTCCATTAGTTTCTATAACCTTCACACAATCTTTCATACCTAGCATTGCTCCACTTACTTTATCAAGTTCATAGAAAGAACGTACGTATTCATCAGTCTCTGATAAAAGTTTTCTTCCAGATTTTGATTTAGCACTTTCCAAAATTCCTTTTTCTTCTAAAACTTTTTTGATTGACGAACCATGTAATTAGGAGCATTAAATTCACACATTATCTTTCTCGCTCTTCAAGTTTCCGGTCAACACCATAAAATCATTAACTTATTAGTCTATTCATGCTACTCCAAAATTATTTTTAAGGTGTTATATACTGGTTTATCAATATCGTTTTAACTTTCTGATGAAGAATCTTCAACTACTACAAAAAATATACGTTTCATAATAGAACCAATTTTTTAAATTTTCGATGTACCATACTGCTTAGATTGTACTCTTTTTGTGTAAGAGACCTAATTCTTGAAGAGACGTGTTGAGTGCCTGAACCGCCTTTAATGTTGCTGTAAAATTCGAATCATTATCTGGAGATGACTATGAGTTTGAAAAACCTTCTTCTGCTTTTACATCATATTTTGTATGTGCTTGATTAAACTTTCTTGATAAAGTAATTTCTCTTCCACATGAGTCACAAATTTTTGAACTTTTGCTGTATTTTGGAATGATTCATGCATGCAGACAGGAACATTTCTCAATTTTTTCTTGTTCCTTATATTGTGATTTGTTTTCTTTAATGGATTATAACTCTGATCACCACAAAACCTTCCACTTTCCATATTTCATACAAAAATATTGAAAAGATATTATTTTGTTAAAAAATAAATCAGCGATTGAAAATGAAGTCTGCGTCATAAAGTTTAATAAATTTTGTGTAAAGTAAAGAGAACGTTTGAACACTAACATTAGTAATGCAAGAAACATCCACTCAATAACTGCACTGGCCACTGAATAAAGTTTTATGCGGTTTGGTTTAGGAAGCATTGCGCTTGGTCGACAGGTCACAAGCCAGTTTATCTGTTCTAGGAATGCATCTATTGTCCACGACTCATTCTTCATGGTTTTTACTCCATGGCTCGAACCGTTGCTTCATAATTCAACCCTCCTTGTTTCATGTTGTTAAATCACAATAGAATAAAAACAGAACACTAGTAATACACACAGATTTCAGATCAATTAGATCGAAGAACGGTGGAAATGGGTTTAGAGAGTTCAAGCAAATTATGAAATTGGGAAGAATATATCACTCACCCGGTGGACAACGATAAACCGCAGTACGGAAAAACAAGATAAAGGTTCACAAGTGTTTCAGTAGCTTAATACACGGGCAAATAAATCGTGTGGATTTTTAGTACCCTTGACTAATGCTAAAGTCAAATAATTATTACTGTGTCTTCAATATGTGTTTCCACTATTTAGAAATTAAAATTCCAGTATTAGAAAAAAATTAACAGACTTCAACAGAGTGAGCAAATTTTTTAAAAAGATTGTGCCATTTAATATACAACAAAAATTTATTAAACGTGGTAATTAAAATTATTAAAAATTAATTACTGTTGCGTCATGTAATTTGGGTTTTTGTGAAAGGTTTAATTTGCAACAAAGAAAGCTAGAGGAGAAGACGAAAAAATACATGAAATGAAAAATAAGAGAGAAAACAATTATTGATAATACTGACAAATCAAATTAGAGTAACGTGTATCGGTTATTCCCTGTTGCAGAAAAAAATGATACATATATTTTGTAAATCCTTTGTTAAAATTATTATCAAAGGATCAAAGACGAATCAATATTTGATACCCTAATCCCTTGGTTGAAATCACCAAGAATATTTGACTCATCTTTACTTTACCTGTTTATTGATATATTAATAAATATATAATATTTTACTCATGTTCACCTAAAGGAAAGTCACATAAATGATTTCATTTATCAACTCTACAAAAGAAACTGACAGATTATTTCAGTGTTTCTTGTCATCGTACTTTTTTCAGTTAAATATTGAATTTATTCCTAAAAATAAAGATAATATCTGTACTGCGAATCATGTGAATATCAGTATCACGATTTCTTTAGTTCGACGCAAACACGTCACGTCTACGAAATTTTAGGAATTCTGAAGCTAATATGTTAACATTTCACATTACTGGAGCCGTAAATGTGACTCCTGTGCAAGAATGCAGTAACATGTGAGAGTGTGAAACGACTTTTTTTATTTCGAGAAAGCAGGGACGTTTAATAACTTCTTTCTCGCCCAGTGGATGTTATGAAAGCATCAATCCATTCATGTTTTCAAAACATCTACTGTACGTGCTGTTCGGCCATATCACTAACCCAAAAATAGTTCGGGGGCACACTTCGGAGAGTTGCAAAGAGTATCTGGTGATTCATTTCTTCAGAAATTGGCTAAATGACAAAGTCGTCTTGTGGCGCAAGAATCCTTCCTCAAAGCTGCAAGAAATACTGAAAACCAATTAATGCAATTTTTTCTCATTTCTTCATTTTCTTTTACCAGTTCCAAAACTCATCATTTTTCATTACCTTTTTCCAATTTGAATAATGTGTAGGGTTTTTGAGAATATTAATTTATATCCCAGCTTTTCATTGTCTTAATCGCTTTCTTAGTTCATAGTCTTCTTCAGAGTTATTAATCCTATAAGTGTATTGCAGCGCTTCGCCAAGATGTTCGATCATCACCAAGTCTCTTCAAATCTTAATAGGATATGCTGCCCATATTGTCTATTAAATAATTCATGTATTCCAATCTACTTCTCCCTCTGTTATTAATAGCCTTCCACTGAGCCCCCTGATATGAGCTTGGTGTCTCAAAATGTGACCTATCCTTGTAACTCTTATCTTTTTTATTTTAATCATTAAATTATGAACTTTGACGATCGTTTGTACAACTTCTAAATTAGTTCTTCTCTCTGTACATAAAATTCTCAACATTCTTCAATTATTTCAAATTTTCCGAGCGTCCATGCTTCGCTTCCATGGAGCAGAAAGCATCAAACAAAATTCTTCATGAGTCTACGTAGAACGAATGATGTTTTAAAGAACCCTATATAACAAATAAAAGTTTATAGTTATAATCCAGTATCTGTGAGACTTAACTGAGTTAGTGCTACGCTACGTTCATGCATTGCGTAAGAGGACTTGGATGCTTTCGCAGTGATATGTCTTTCGGCGATTTCAGCGCACGGGTCATAATGTTTACGGGGGTCAGGAACATGATGAGTAATGACTATTTAAATATTTCGGATACTGAGGATATAATGTAGAAAGTCGCAAGATTCGACTTACTATTTTTTGGCTATGTAACTTACTGTTTACTTTTTATTATTTGTAACATTGAAAGTGTTTGTCAATTTCTGGAGAGTTTTAACAATTGATGAATGTATTTTTACAGGTTTGTATTATCTGTCATGAAATTATCACTAGGAAAAATGCTTTTTCCCAAAGCTTAAATTATTACTGGATGAAATGTATGACTAGACGAATTATCAAATGAAGCTTGGGTTTTGATGGAAGCTTGCTCATTCATCGAAAACATAGGTCCATATACTTAATGAAAGAGCTTGTTAAATGAATGTATATTATTACGTTTGAAAATTTTTAAAGTGATATTAATAATAATTGGTGCTTGCAACGTCAACAGCCAGGTGAAAATTGCGACGGACCGAAAATCGAACCCGGGATCTCCGTCTTATTTTGGTGCTTGTTTACATCAGAAAAGTATTACGAGCTCTCGACACCTGTCAGTTATTAACTAAAGGATTAAACAGCAAGAAAACCCGACAGAAAATAAATTAGCTTTTCAATTTAATGAATGTAAGCAATTGACATGAGTAAGTATTTTCATGCCTTCTTTTATAGGGGCTTTAGGGTTCGCCAACATCGAGGTCATTAGAGCCCTTTATTTTCATGTTTTAAAGAATAATGTGGTATGTATGTTTGCATCTTTTTTAAATGAATCTATGTTGTTTTAGAATTGATTGATTGGTAATAAACCCCCTTACGTGGAGAACAATTGTACTTGCTAATTAAGAATTATTTGTTATGCAAGTAAATCGAACTTTCATAAACATGGGCAATTTTGGACCTAGTCATTCCCTTAAAATAAAATTCTACTCTACATTCATCTTTCCTTACAAATAAAGATATTTATTCAAAATTTCAATTTTAAAGCGGAAGCATTTACAATATCCATTAAAATAGAAGAAGCAAGGATAGATATCTTTCATTCACCATTATAATTATTTAAACAACGCTCATTCGATAAATTTCAGAACTTGCTCAGGATTTCTCATAAGACAGAGGATACCAAGGGATCATTTCTTAACATTATCCAGGTAAATAGCGTATCGATCCAGACGAGGCTTAAATACACTGCACCATCTAGCGATACATTTAACTGTAAGATATCCGAATGGGCCGGATCGTCCAGCTCTAGAACGTGACGGCAATAAAACTTCGGGCAATAAGACCTAGGCGCAACTTGTAATGTCTACGTCCTGTCCACACCATTAATTACAGAATTTTTAATGAAGCATTTTACGAGTGAGTGTCCTTTGCGTGAGACGGAAGGAAGTGGCGCATACGCCGACTTCTGGCACAAATTAGAAACGACTTTCTGTAGGACGGAATACGTCTCGAAGATTGGCTTTGAAGACTCGAATCCAAGCAGGAGCACCGCTCCGACCAGACGGGGAGACGTAGCCTCGAGCATTGGACTCATTCGTAATTTACGAGGTAGTTCTGACGACAGAGAATTAACTCTTTTAAACGTTTAAAATTTGTAAAAATGCATGAAATAATATGCGCTTGTATCAATTTTAGCTTTAAAAACACACATTACGGGCTATTTAAGAATATATAGACTATTCAACATTTCAATTTAAAAATTTACCATGGGCTTGTAATTAGACAAAATTTTTCTTAACGCTCTCCATGTTTCGACAGCTGCTCTGTGTCATAATCAGGTGCTTGTATACAAATAAATGGATTTTATCTTGGTAACAAAATAAAAACAAATTAACTACATATTCATAAAAAAACAATTCCATAGAAAAATAAATAATACGAAAATACACCATCAAAGCAGAAAATCAAAATAAACAATTATAAATTTTAGATAACCTGTCTGTGACCGTTGGTACATTCAAAGATTTTCTAGGAAATTTGATGTGTAACATTTCAGAAGTAATTTGGTTCCTGATCTAATATTGAAACAATATTCCAATCTATCGATTGATCCTCATCTAAATGGTGTAATGACAGAACATTATGTTGTTGTGTGTTTATTTTGTCGTTGCCCGTTGATTCGAGTAAGTAACGTTCGTTTAGTCTGCCAAATATAACAAAAATACAGATTTTACAAAAAGTCTGTAAACAAAATTTTGTGAAGTCAGTTTATCTATCCCATCTTCCTGATCTTATATAAAGGTTCTGATAAAATGTTATTCCCCTCCAATATTTGTCAAATTTGGCAGTGATCTTTAACCAGAAATATAGCGTTGATCATGATTGTCCTTTACCGCAATAAATCTACGTTTATCACAGTATGATATACACAAAATTTAAAATTAATTGAACCGACTGTAGGTGTTCCGTTCACTTCGCACTCTCCGTTGTACTACGTGCGAATGATGCACCCACAAACCTATCAATGTTCTTAACATATTGCAAAGAAGAAGAAGATACAATGTCTAGAACTCTATCAACGTAACAACATCAACAATTAGTGTACCACAAAATTTTGTGTTTCCGCAGAATCCGAAACTGGAGCTCCTTGAAGAGTAATGCGTGTGATCTTTAACTTCCAAAGATTATTTTCCCCGTGGTATAATTTTCAATAAACGAAATTATGAAGACTGTATGGTGCGACATTCTAAATATTGATTCTCGTTTATCACTACATTGCACCATATCCCAGCAATAAATAAATACATGTGGCTATAAATAGTGATGACACGAAGATTGTCAAGAACATAATCTAATTTTCCATGAAATTTCCACTATCTCCTCACTTTCAAATCAACTGTCATAAATTGCAATTATTAAAGAATTATTCTTAACTCCTTGAAATTAGTCATGAAGGAAGTCAAAAAATTTAGATTTAGTTGACACATTTATTAATTTTGTTTATGCCTTCTGGCGAGGTTCGGGTCATGAGGCCTGCGGGGCGACCCGTGGCGCAGTGTGTAACGCGCTCGCCTTCTACCTCTGGGGACGCCGGTTCAAACCCGGTCCGATCCAAGTAGAATCCGAGGTGGTGGACGGAACGGTGCTCGCGGCAGGTTTTCTCGGGGTTCTCCCGTTTCCCCTGCCTATCATTCCACCACAACATTCACTCATCATCATCTCACCGCCATAATCATTCATAAAAAAAAAATCACCCAAAAATCATTTCATTAATCACCCTCGGGTGTGGCGAGCCCTTGTGGTATTCAAGCTGAAAAACATCATGAATGGAACGTTGTTCCAATCATGATGTACGGTATAGGCATCAATGCCTGAAGTACCGATTAAGCAAGTAAGCAAGTAAGCATGAGGCCTGCTCTTCCACTTAAACATTGGACTTGGTAGAAGGAATTGAGAAGGAGAGATGTTCCCGGGGAAATTATGATACGGAACCGACATTTATCTGGAGTAGGTGAGGGAAACTCCAACTGAAAACCTCGCCTACTCCAGATAAATATCGGTTCCGTACCATAATTAGATCGAGCAGGGTTTGACCCGCGCTTTACCGCTCAGCGGAATCACGGAAGTGAAGACACTACCACTACACACCGCAGTCGGCATATATTCAGCTACAGCTGTAGTTATAATTCTCGCGTTTCCTGGTGTATGTTTTGTTTATTTTTACTTGCGAACCTTCTCATTTCGCCGACAAGTGTAATGATATTCGAGATTCACAACATGTTATATATTCTTCAAAATCACTTATACCAATATTCTGTAGGATGTTTTTGTAGTCGAATCTGTTTATTTTGTTCCATTGCATATACTAGTCATTACGTAGTCATTATTATCATTAGTGGAATTTCCATTCGTAAACTAGTGCGATGCGTCTTATTTTTAATGTGCACATGGAAAAGTCACCTATTTCAGTTCTAAAGAAATTTTAATATAAAAACAGTAAACGTGTGTTTGGTAAATTATAATACTTGACACATTGTACAAGTGTCAGCTTTATTTGACAAATATTCATACTCCATTCATGTTCTTTAAGTAGATTGAACATGCCAAACTGCTCTTGATTGGCTTGAGCTACCCGTGTTGCGTGTGAAATCGTCCGGGCGCCTGCGCAGTCCTGGCTAGCCTGGCTCCCCCGCGACCACAGTGCCTCCCGCGGCGATTTCCACGCTGTGGAGACACCCTCCCATTGGCCATTGTATCCCGGAGCGGAAATGAAGCGGAGTAGCCAGCTGAGGTGTTGCGAGGGGGGGGGTAGCAGTGGTTTGATAAAGAGGAGAGGTAAGTTGGAAGAGGAACATCCGCATTACGCACTTGGTGGCGATTTCCCCCTTTCGCCGACACCTGCGCACGACCGAAATTCGCTGCTGACCCGCCCCTCGACATCCGCGACTGCGCCCCACCCCGCATCGCCCACGCCCACCAACCCGCGCGCGGCGCCGTCCCGCACCGAGGCGGCGGTGTCGTTACTAGAAACAAACACAAATTAGTGTTCGGTCGGTCTGGCGCTGTTATTACACGGTCCGTTTACAGGAAATTGAAGTGTTCGAAAGCGTTGCGGGACCAGTGACGCCAGCGCCGGACCCTATTGTTCGCCGGGCGACGGGGTGGGGCACGCGTTGGGGCCGAGAAGGGGACGGAGAGATCTACGGACGCGTGGATGTGTGGGTGGAGGGATGTTTGGACGCAGGCGAGGAAGTGTTCGCCTCAGGTTTTTCGGAGGTCCATAACCAACCGCAGTTGCGCGAATGTGATTAGCAATACGCGAACTCTTGACGAGAGGAAGGTAGCTTTCACCAGGAGCTCTGGCGAGAAAAACGGGTGCTAAATCCTCACACGGGCAACACATATTGTAAATATCGATACTGGTAATCTTTCAATATAATATGACTCCTCACTCCGTCAATATTTTCCTTCAATACTTCAGTTCTGTTTCTTTCCCTGCGATGATGAATCTTGTAAAAGCGTGTTGGCGATAAAAGAAGTGAAGTTCAACTGAAGAAAGAAATACCCGGAAAGGACTAAAAAAGTACAATTACTATGTTACTGAAATTATTGCTACCAAAGTTAATAAATACAACTCGATAACTTAAGCGGAAACGGAATTAAATTATGGATTTTATATACAACTTTCATACATGTACTATAATTAAAATCCTTTCAGATAATGTACCCTCAAAAAATTTCTCAAAACATTCTCAGCTGTGCACGGAAGTTCCCATAACCTTATTTATTCTCACTATTCGACATTGTCTGGCCAACAGATAATCCCAAAGAGATTACCCAAACCTTCAATAACAATAAATACAGATTGAAACATAACGAAATATATTAATTATGTTATGCTGAAAACAAATGTAGAGTATAACGAAATTTAAGAGATCTACGTAACGAAATATATGTACGAGGCACTAACAGTACGTTTCACTGCCACTAATATAACTCAAATGATAAATATAAATGGAAAGGAAATGAGTTGCGGAAAGGAAATCATTATCTTTTTTCTTCTTTCGAAAGTGCTTGGTTTACGGTCTTACCAAGTACTGAGCTCTGAATATTCCTATACCATCCTCACACGTTCAAAGTTCAAGAATTATTGAAGAATTTTGGGAACAGTCAATATTTTCCGAACTGGCAACATTCACCCGCAAACCATCTCTATATTGACAAGACATATTGTCCTTATGAGGGATGATGAGTGTTGCCACGGTGATGAGGAGTGGGGTTTGGGGGGAGGCGATCGCGAAGTAGAGCGCAATGGCTCACTGCTTCGGGGTCACGCGGGGTCACGCAACGAGGCAGCAAGGTCTTACACACCGGGCACCGCCCCCACTGATTTATGTCCAAAACGACGCAATAAAACTAATGCTCGTGATTAGCTTGTGAGTCATAGCAAATTATAAGGTGTTTTAGAGTGGTGGGGTAGTATTATCGATTAGAAAGAAGACGACTTCAGTTTGAATGATCACATAGCTGAGACTTGAGTTATGATCGCCTGTTTCGAATTTTGACTTTGAAGGAACACAACAAATATCGTGAAATGGCATCTATATAATATTTTTTTACTCTACAATTAGTATGATCCGTCCACTAAGTGCTGAAAACTCAAAATAAAAATTTGTATCAGAATCGAAAAGGGAACTGAATAACGAATAACATGCACGGACTTAATGTTACCAGTAAACATACTATATTAGCAACGTGAAAGAAATATTAAACTAATAGAACCATCAAGCTCAACTGTATATTAGCCCTATCGCCTATTTGAAAATGACATGTACATCTGTAATTCTTACTCGACGTCATGTCGCTAGTGGTGAGGACTAAACTGAAATACATAACAAACTAGATCAAGGAGAGCAAAACGTGACAAAATAATAACTCAATCTCTGGCAATTCCTGGGGAAATGTTGCATTAAGCATGTTCCCATATGGATTACAGAAGAAATCTTGGAAAACTCAATAATTTAACAATTATAGAAATATTACAATTGAAATACTAAATTATGAAATAATGCCTTTTGCTCTTCAAGGGTCACGTTTGATCGGTTGTGGTTAATAGCAACGCTAGAAACGGAATTACGAAAGCAAGAATGACAAAAGAGAGGGAATGAACCGTACTGCGTTTGCCACACATTTAGCATTTTTTCTGGAGTTCGTGGTGATCTTAAGGAAAGATACGAGGGTGAGTGGGGAGAGACAAGGAGTGATTCCCCCTCTTTTTGTGAGGCACTTCATTTTCCCTTTTTTCGCGCTGTCCGAGACCCGTTAACCAGAAAGTGGTATCGTAAATAAAGAAACTGGCGAGGAGTGAATGCACAAGAGTTTCCGATTGGTATTTTCGCCACGAAGCGAGTTTCCAGAGGAGCCACGTTGCTACGGGCACGCTGATATACGATTCAGTGGACACTTAAGCTCGCTTTACATGATGCATTTTGCACTCCAGTATAGCACGCTATTTTTGCTTCCAATCTCCTCTGATGTCTGTATTCATACAGCTGTGATGTTCGTCCTGCTGTGTCCGCTTCGCACGATGCATTGTTCATCGAAGACATTTAGCAATTAGCGCTGATAACTATAATAATAATGCGAGTAAATGAACGTAATGACAACATTGTTTGTTAAGTTGTTTGGTGTTATTGCATAGTGGCAAACAGTGGAGTGTTCGAAGTATCTTGCTTGATGAGCTGCATTATAACTTAAAATGTCAAATAATATGTATTTGTGATATTTTTCTTTAAAGTGATTTCATTTATCGATTACTTCTTTTCGCCAATAATTTTTTAAATGATGGTTGCTTTAAGGTTACTCAACTGCAGCACTTAATGTATACTTTTTCACGGCAAATACTAGATAACAATTAACACAAGATTCGGTTTTGCCATTAAATATATTAACTGATAACACTTGGTTGTGTTTCTCAATGTACGTTTGTTAAATTAAGTAACTTTGAATAAAGATCATCATAATAAGTAAACAACTTTTAATAAATAATGCATATTAAATAGGAAAGCGTAAAAACGGTTTTCGTCGCCGGTGGTGTGCGAACTTCCAACAGTAGGCCTAATGGTATCATCCACGATTATTTGTTACAAATACATTGTATTTAGTTTACTTTAGCAAGAATTCATCAGTGCTACTGTATTGCGAACACTGGGTTATTAGTTGTCGCAGTCTCGAGATGAGACTCAAGGTTTTCATCGGCAGACACTCCAACTTTGCATACAAAACTGCACGAAAAATAAAACGTTTCCCAAAATTTTCACGCCAGACTGCAGCGCAGACAGCAATGACGTCATTTTCTCTCGTTCGAGACTGGACGGCTTTCACAGAACTACGCATGCAATTTTGGAGCACAAAATGTATCGTGTGAAGCGAGCTTTATTCCGTGTTGCAGGTTCTCCCACGAACTTCGTTGCTACGAGCAAAACAGTATGTCTCAATCTTTTAGTATGCTATGTACAGTGGAATTATTTTTATGGTGTTCTGAATATTTCTTTATAATAGGTATTCCTTCCTAAGTATTGGATGAATGAAATAAACTCCAAAATGTATTATCCCATAAGACGACAGATTATCAAACTAGGTGTGATAAAGTGATTTGAGGCTTTAATGCTCGTAGTACGTACAAGTATTTTTTGATCGTTTCTCACCAAACACAATATTGTTAATTAACTTCAATTCAGTACTTTTTTTTCAATTCTCTATATTTTTGAAAGAAGTATCAACATTTTACTTGTTCTGTAGTGCTGTATCTTAAAGCGTTGTACGTCATTTCCCACTTCGGAAATTACAAAGGGAGACTGGTGAGACGATCCGGCTTCGGATGGGACGTAGAAGAAATTGCTTAGAAGTCTGTTCGCTTATCTCGCAAAAAATGGGGAGACTCATTTGAAATTTGGTTCAATTCAATTCAAAAGGGTTTTATTAAACAAAATTTGTTAAATCTAAATACAACAGAAAAAAAATACAATGCAAAGTTATTGGCGGGGCTGAGGGCACGTACGCCTTTGTTTAAGCCCGAGGTCGCCGTGGGCTGTGCATACTGTGCCCTGGCATTCACTCTCAACGAACGTTCTAGTGCTTGTTGCTTGGTATTTAAGTCTTACGATAAAAATAGAAGACAGATGTACATCTAGAGAAGTAAAGTTAGATTGCCTGATGCATCTAGAATATTCGTTGAGCACCGTTGGGAACCACGGAAAACCAACGGTCAGGATAAGCAAGTTCAATATATAAATTACAAGTTATGTAAAAGAATTGATTACTAAGATTAACTATATTAAATATACTAGTATTAATATTAGTAATAATAATAACAACAAAAGTAACAATTCGGTATCTTCTTTTCTATTCCTTCGTCCCTCCTCCTTTTTGGGGCTGCAAGTGATCTGGAACAAATTTAAGAAGGGGCGACAGGATCACATTCTTGTAAGATTTCAAGAATCTTTTTTCCCCCTTTCCCCCTGACAATACTGAAGAATCTGAAATTTTGTACTTAAGCGTGTTTACGTAGCTTACTGTGGAATTTTGGATTGAATCAAATGCCAAATGCCTACTTGATACCAGAATCGTAAATATATTCGATTTCAATAAGAAGGATTGTCCTAATGTATTCGAGGTGGTTTTTACTTTAAAAAGAAAATGTCAGATACCGGGATCATCGATATTTTAATACAAAAGAAAACATTAATAAATACTTTTTTGAGATAGAAATGCTGGTTTATAGGGTTTGAAATCCACTGGTAATGAAAATGTCAATTAAACTGGAGGTGAGAGCAACTAATCTTTATTTTAATCATCGATTGATGATGAATGTATGTGGAACATCTCACAACTTTTGGAGAATGTTAAGTTTGATTCAATAGCATTAGGTTGTGGATATTGAATGAAGTTTCTCCGACTAACATAAATATTTGAAAATGTACTTGATCACTAATTTATAAGATATTAAAAAAAATTGGTTTTAAATCTAACATTAATTTGACGGTTCTATTTGTAGAGTTGAAAATGCATTGATAAGATCGACTTATAATAGATCGAATATTTTTGAGTTGTAGCAATTTTGACATAATTTGTAGTAGTAGTTCATATGAAAAACAATTTAACGACGGCCAATCTAACGTTTCTGTATACTTTATTTTTCTAGTGGGTCTATTTTTCATGGAATCAGTGAGTCCAGCTAAATCATGAATAAATTCAACTGAAAATGTGACTAACCTACTTTAGCTTTGACGCAAAAATCTTGTATAACAATTTTTTTAAATTCAGTTATTTGTTCTATCACTTATAAATCTACCATAGTTACACTTGAATATTTTTCCCTCAGCATTTGCCACTTTGCCTACAACTGCGTCATCAGAGCGGCCCCTTCATTTCATTTTCCCTCGTACTGTCGGAAACGTTTTTTCCACCATTCTTTACGATTATTACTCTTTCAGGATCTTTCAAAACTGTCTTTTTTATGTGAGATACTCTTCAAAATGCTCATAATCTTCCTTCGTTACAATTAATTTAAACATATTCCGCAGGTCCATCAATCCTCTTTAGGTATCTTATATATCGTGCTCTTTATGATGCACAATTTTTAGAGCCCCATAAATTATGTTCTGCAGTTTCATCACCTTTTCCACTTGAAACGTTAGCTACCTAATGTCTAAATCCGTATAAGTAGTCATGAAAATTACCGTGTGCTGTTAGGTCATGCATTACGTAGTGCTTGAATTTGACAAAAAGAAGAAAAAAATGAAAAGTTGGCTTGCGTGATAAAATACAAAAATGTCAGAAGAATTCTGTATGTTCATTAAATGCCGACATCTTTTCGGGGTTCTCCCCACCGTGCTTCGGGTCTCGACTCCTCATCCCCGTCCCGCAACCGCGGCGCCGCGAGCCGCCAGATGGATGTCCTCGTCAGTGGCATGCTCGTAAACGCAACTTATGGCTGTCGTTGCCCGGATTATTAAGACATTTGGGGACGTCGGTCCTCCATCAAGCTTCCAGATGCTGACGCCGCCAGCGGACACTCCACCTACCGCCGCGCGACGGAGCGGGGGTGGAGAGGCTCTATCACATACTTTCAGCAGCGATCCTCCGGGATGACACGGCCAGGTGGAAATGGAGAGTGCTTCAGGTAGTGACGTAGCTGGGTCAGTCGAGACTCTGCGGTGGAAAGCCATCGAAGACGTACTGTCCTCCCGCCATCAATTGAAATATCCCTTAGTACCGACGCTTATCTGTTCGAGCGAGCTGGCTGCTACTAGCCTAATCGCAGACATTCCCATGTCGTTTTATCATGTCGATGTGTAATAAAGTAATTTTTATTTCGTACACCTAGCTATCATAAGAACCACTTCCAGTACCAGTGCAAACTATGCGATTATTTTTATTGATAGTCAGTTGACATTTTTGGGAAAGTATCCCCGCTTCCCCTCTCCCCCAACGGCTACTACTCAAGACCATGCTCGTGGATAAAGTTTTCGCATTGTACTTATCTTCGATTGCTTCAGTTATTTTTCATTCAACAGATTTTTATCGAATTAAAGACAGCTCGTTCGGTTAAAAATGATTGCCACTGAACAAAAGTGCCACAACCCTACCTTCATTAATTTTGACATGTATTAGAATTTTAAGAATCTAAACGCGCTTGGATAACGAAGAAGAAGCTCAGTGCAGGGAATTGAAGATTTAAATACTATTCTCACTTCATTCTTCCAGTTTTAATCGCATTTTTTTCAATTTCAGATAAGCCAACGTTTAAATAGTTGACAAAAATATATTAAATCATGGAAAATATTAATTATGCAAATGAAAGTACGAGAGTAAAAAATTAATGATCACAGCATCCCGGTGGAAGGGAACATCATTATCGAGTTGAAACGAACTTTAATGATTATTGAACAGTTGAGCCTTGAAACGTTCTGAGTGGTTGCAAACGACTGTAAGAAGACAAATATGAGGATGTAAATATGTCTTCCATGTACCTACATGTGGAGAATATGTGTGATATCTTTCGGTCGGGTGAAAATGGCGACGACGACGGGAGTCGAACTCCGGAGTCCTGCTTGTTCGCAGGGGAGTTAACCACTACACCACCAGGTCTGGGTGGAAATGCTGGACAGTGTTGGAATGCGAACGGGTGGTGTTGTGGTTAACACCCCTGCAATCAAAACAGAAACCCTGGGTTCGATTCCTGGTTCGTCGCTATTTTGACCTGATCGAAAGTAATCACAAATGTGAGGATGTTTCCACACCACAGTAGCAGAGGAAATGCAAGCTGTAATCCTCTGGCGCGTTACTCGTTTTTTAGGTGGTGAGTTCCCCAGGAGGCCTATTTCCCACCGAGTCAGTCAATTTTATAGTTTGAAAAGACACAGTACGTTGATGTCACACACACTCCCAAGCACAAAAGTCTTATCCAATGCCATACATATTTTGTAAATAACATTTGTATAACATAACAAATTAAAATTATCTAACCTGGCATAAAGAATATGATCACACAATAATAATTCACATTAACATCAAAAACATATAACACAAAACTATCAAATAGTACAAAAAATACGATTACAATGTTTAAACATTAAAATACCAGTGAATGCGACATCATCAAAATTGTAAACGTTAGCCTTCCTAATTCATTAAAAGAGTCGAATAAGAAGTATTGGCAAAGCTTGAAATAGTGGTGATGTTTTGAACGCATTGTAAGTGTATACTGTTTGGAACGCACTGTAAGTGTAACTGGAGATACACATTTTAAGTGTGTAGTGAAATACAGTGAAAGCAGTGAGAATTGTGTTACTGTTCTTTGAAATGCTTACAAAAGTGTAAAAAATAGGGATGGGTGAAATTTGAAATGGCCCGAATTTGCAGAGGATAGAGGATTATCACTATTATATTGAACATGGAAATAATGACTTTCGTATCTCGTAGAGACACTGCCATTCTTTGTTATGAACACAGAATTTCTTCAGTTGTATTTACGCATGTTCACACGTACTAATTTGAGTAACTTGCTTGCAAAACTCGCTCATTTCCTGCAATGCTTTCCTGAAGTTATCGTCAATTGACGTGAATATAGGAACTTTTGTTTTGTTTCGACAAGAACGGTTTAGGCTCACACAATATGCAGACTCACAGATAGATAGCATGTTCTCAGTTGATCCAAAGCTACCAGCTACCAGGAATCTAGCAATAAAGTAACTCCGCCTCACTAGAAGAACCATTTCTTATTTGACTGTCATGAATAATAATTGGAGTCTTTGGATAATTCATGTCATTTGCTGCAGAGACAGTGTACCACAACAAATAGATCAAGGGAAAATGGTTTGCATTATTCGAGACAGAGATAAGATTCATCTGGACTTCCTTCTCTCTTGCCAAGTACCTGAGTCGGATAATAGTTGTGTGCGAGGATAAACACGTCGCAGAGAGTTGAGTGAAAAGTTCCAGCACTTTTCACTTTTTTCAGAGGTCCAGCAGCCGGAGTCATGTGATGTTGATCTATCCGGTTGGTGCTGAATCTGGTTGTCGTGGCTTGACTTTTCAGCTGAAATGTTGAATTCTTCCTCAGAAATTACGAGGCCAAACTAAACTAAGTTCGCAACCTCCGGCTACAGCACGGCAGCTGAATCTTCGAGCCACAATGATCAGACACGGCACCAACCGGTTAGCCCAGCGTCATATGCCAGCACGATGACTGTTATATCTGAACCGACTCGTCAACCACGCATTTCTTTTCACGCACACCTACTCCCCCACTCAGATACTCAATTCAGGTCGGATCCACCGATTCTCTCCTGCTTCGAGGAAATGTAACCCTTCTTCACTTGTACTTTCGGTCCTGGAATACCAATTCTATGCTGCCTGCAAACTGAATTTCCAAATGACTGCCATATTTCTTCAAAGTCAAAGGAGTTTCTCCCAATGTGACGTCACTCTTACATAGATAGATCCTCACGAAATCTGGTATCTTTGAATAATCTGAACATGTGATATGGATGTGATTTATCACATTATTTCAGTCGTAGCTGTTCTTGTTCAAAGGAAACAACAGTCCACTCTAACAATGGATCACAATTTCAGCAAAGCACTACACAATATGAGCGAAATCAGCAAGTTCGTTACCCAAGTTCAGAATGTGTGAAGATGCACCTGTGAAATGAAAGAGATAAGCTCTGTGTCCACGTTTTGCCATTACTCTGTATCCGAACCTTGTGGAATTGTTATTGTTAGTATTTATCAAGTAATTCGCCCCTACCGTGGCTGTGGTTGAACAAAAATGATAATGTCCTAATCACATCGACAAAATACAGTTCGTAAGTCCCAACACACCAAACATCTACAAATACCTCGATTTTGTTGCAATACAATGTTTGAGATCAATTCTCATTAAAACATTCCCATTAATATACAGCTACAGGCATTAAAAAAATAGATGTTTTATAAGGGATACAATAAATGAGACTCCCTTTTCTACCGCTCAGAAACGAACCGATAATGGTATTGAAAGGTTCAAAACACCTTTTTCGTCGCGGAATTAAGTTATGTCTGCTGCTGTTAGAATAAACACGCCAAAGCTTCAAAATGTTATTAATTAATTAGATATTAAATTGTATTGTTTAATTTGGCGTTCTACTAAAAAAATGTCTATAACATTAAGTTAATGGATGTATGAAAAATTATTATGCATAATGTTTATCGATGCGTGTAAATAGGAAATGAGAATCATGTCACCCCACGCACAAAAGGCATGAATCCGCATTTTCAAAGTTTCGAGTTACATGATTTCTCAGTGTTTATGTTTCGATAAAAAACGAGTGATCACTTAAATATTACTTTCAGTTTATTTTCATACATCTGTGACTAAAAAGACAGTAATATTTAATTTACAACTCCATTTCCTTCGAAGCGACGACACTGATATCGTGTGACTGGAAACTACGGAAAAGCAGATTGCACCTTTGATGTGGTGGTCTTTTGATTTTCACCTACAACTCATGCGTTATTATGCTCAATAATTATTAATATACCTATCAGTATAATGTTATAAACATTTGGCTACACACAAAAAAATAAAATTATGTTTTTATTGAAACCATACAACAACAAACAAATATAATAATGAATAAACAACATACTTAAAATAACAATGAAATATATAAGACTACAATAGTTATATAATAAGAATAAGATAAGATTATGCAGACTTAAACTAGATGACACAGAAACAATTTATAAAAGAAACTAATGATTTCCCTGGATAAACATGACATACATTTTAACACGAATTTCATTTAAGAAATTTAGAAAATAAAACATAGAATTCGAACATGGGAATCATATTTAAGTGCATATAGTAACTTGTGATTTTTAAGCTAAGAAGCGTTTTACCTTTCCCCCCGATGTTGTGTAGCTATAAAGATGTTATATTGCTTCATCTTCTCCCTGAAGCACAAACACAAGGATTGTAGTAATTAACAAATAAAATCTAAACGGTAATGCTATGAACTTACTTAACATAACGTTAATTTTCAGTCAATCTGAAGCAAAATTATATACAAAAACGAACATTTCCTTGCTCTCCTGCTTAATACGACCAAGAGATGTTAGAATAAAATGTTCATCGTTGAATCCCTTCTCATTTTTTGTCTCTTACATAACGGTCCCTAAAAGATTAATTGTAATTTAGACAATCTCAATCGTTTTTCGTTGAAAAACAGGCATGAAAAAGGCCCTACATAGGTAATTGAGAATGCTAATGTAATGTCTCACACGAAGAAAATATATGTAAATGTGAAATATATAAATTCTATGTGATTGTGGAGAATTTCAAACAACACAACATCTCTTCTGTTGTCCGTTGTGGCGATCCAGAAGTACAATGAGTGATTAGTTCAAGTGCTCTCGAAGTGACTTAGTATTGCGCAGGAACTGTTTGAAGTCGCATGACGAACACAACTTTGTCTACTTGTGTCCATATGAAGTTTCTTTTTTTATGTCTTCATGTTTAATGCTTTGTACTTCTGACACGAATAAATAAATGAATAAATTTTGGGTCCATTATGATGCAAATTGAGATTTATTTGATTTAAAACGCAACAATCATCGAATGTTTTTAATAGAATGTCATTTTCCAATCTTTAACAAGGAAAGCAGTGTTTGAATTACAAAGGGTGTTTCTATTGAAACAAGAATCCTCCAACTGTAAAATGTAAATATTACATATTAGACGCACAATAGATATAAATATCGTGGTTCCATTTTTCAGGAAAGCAATCATCTGCTTGTATCGAGATAGAAAAAAAAACTGTTCAGTGAATTTTGGTAAAATGGACACGCTACTTGTTAATTTCCAAAATGAGATTTATATATAAGAGAACTAAAAAAATTTCACAACTACATTCGAGCTCGCGGACTCCCAGTTCAAGATATTAATTTGTTCAATTCAATTTATTGTATTATGATGACACATTTTCACAACACTCTTCATCAAATGAATCCAAAAAAGTACGAGTTTACAAGAGAATAAGGGACAGATTCTTCTCAAAATATTCAACACTAGCTGTGACTTCGTCTACGTGGATTAAATTTTTTTAAAACCCTTTAATCAACTTGACTTTAATTTAAGTATTTACTTTTGAATCAGTTTGGTACGTGATTAAACTTATCATATTTAGCAGTTTTATTTTAACCTACTTCTATATATTTTTTGAACTCACAACTTCCGAGTACCCACTCGGGAAGGAAGTTGCTAACGTCTACGGTCACTTGAAAATTTGCGACGGACCGGGGCTCGAACCCGGGACATAAGGTATGTATTGCAGTGGAGTTGTAAATAATTTTCCTATTATTTGCAACATTAATTTAATTATTGTGACCTAAATATAAAAGCATATATATATATATATATATATATATATATATATGGGTTTTAAATTCACGGTAGTGCTTTATATTCGCGAATGTCATCCTGAATAAAACCAGCAACTGGTTTTGAGAATGACGCTCATGGTGGAAAAAGCTGAAATCACTTCAACGCGGCTGTAGAAGTTTTGTCTTACCATACGTTGGGTGTCAATCTCCCTCGTAGTTTACTCAGCAGAGTTGGTGTCATCCATTCCAGCTTCATTACAATCAGAAGTGGTGTAGGATTCCGCTTCAGAGGAAAATTTAGTAAATGCGGATATGTCACTGGCGAAGGCACCCTGTTCTTCATATAATTCAGGCGTAAAGACGCCATATCGGGCGCCAGGTGGCGAGTTGCGAGGACTGGCGTTAGGTGTTGACGTCCAGTATTTGATATAAGGTGATGAGGAGCGATTGCTGGTAAGAAACAGAGCTGCAGGATCATCATCAGGGCCATCAGGAAGTGGAGAAGTCACGAAGACACGAGAAATAAAAAAGTTGGGTGCATTGACGCTCCCATAATACACGGTTCCACCGATATTGATGCCCATGTCTGAACTTGTATCACTTAAACCCTTAAAAGAAGAAAAATTGAAGAATTGTGATAACCATGAATGCACTTAAATATTCCAAATTACATTATAAAAAAGTGTAAGTGTAAATTGAGTTAGTTGAATAATGCCACTGAGGTCTTTCGTCCACTGTTACTCATATTTCAATAATATTTATGTAAATTTTGATTGATTACAGTAACGCAACCTAAAAATTATAGAGTTCAAACAAAAATCTTAAAAAATATGCATTTAATTCAAATGGTTCTATGGTGTACAAACTTCTAGAAATCGATTCCTCAAAGCCATAGAAAGTCAGGCATGAAATATGCAATGCATACAAAATCCTATCCCTGGTGATAGCTACGACCAGATGAAAAGGAAGAGGAGTCGGGAATAAGACTCGAATGTCCTGCTTTGATCGAAGGAACGTGTCTTACGTCTTCCGGAGTCTCAGACCAGAATGGAAATGATGTGCAGATGTGAAAGGCTGACGTATGGTGTTGCAAACACACCTACCTGGGTTCCATTCCGGATTCTTTGACATTTTCATCTGGCCGTAATTATCACATATCTTCTTCACATGTACATATATGGAGTAAATAAATGCACATTTGTGATTCGTCCCAAGAAAACGCATGTGTAGAAGATTCTTCAAAGCATGAATGTGAGGAATCGAGTCTCCACATTTTCTACGCAAGTATCACGCAAAGAATGCCAAGAGAACATCTGTAAATTTTCTCGAGACTCATCAGAAGCAGTATCATAATGACATTCCAATATTATTTGTAAATCATGTGCATTTAAAATCTCTTGAATCCAGTAACATGTACAGTTGGATTATTTTATCCATTCCACATTGAATCAACTTATGTCTTTTAGCTTTGAACATAATTATTCACCCGAACAAGCTCTACTGAACTAAATTATTATATACATATTTCAAATAATGTTTTACTTTTTAATTTCTGTTGTAACGTCAAATAAATATTGTCGTTTTGTAATATTAACTAATTAATTAATTTTGTACGTTAAATAAATACCTCAGTGGGAGACCTTTCTGCAGCTACATGCCACCAGTTTCCACGAGATATTCTTCGAGGTGAATTCTCAGTGCTGACATAAATCTGCTCCTACAAAGTAAAAGAACGGCAACAATAATCAATGTAGTCAAACGTTCAATAATAAGTAGTTACGTTGTAATATTAAAAACAAAATACACGGTTCTGTCACTGGAACCTCTCTCAAATATTAAAAGGTAAGTGGTGACATTTGTGACCGATATTCACGATACCATTGTGGCACATGGATGAAATCATCTGAAGTTTCAGGAATATGAATGCATCCCGCTACACTTCTTCAGTTTGTTCCTGGAGTCACTAGAGCGTAGGAGAGAGTGTGATAAATACGGATTGCGGGTAACTGCTAACACAGAAGTTTTGGGTTTGTATCATGAGATTTTTCAAACTTTGCTTTATATTTATTAATTCTGTTGCTAAACGTTAATTTCCAATTTTCCCCCCAAGAAAACATAACTCATTTTGGGGCAAATTTACAACATTTGATTTTGAGTCAATTCTTACAACTATCCGATTAATTATTTACTCTCTAACTATAAAGATTTAAATTAATCGTTCGAAGTCTCTAACACGTTTTTATGAAGAGCTTTTTGCTTAAAAAAATGGGATAGTGAACTTGGAAATAGTATCATTTGGGGGGGGGGGGTGATTGCGGATAGTACATTTTTCATTTGAATCAATTAGGGGTAATTACGGACATAAATAGATATTACAACAATTTTCAAAGAATCTTTATTATTAATTTTATATTTGAGATACATTTTTGATAGACGAGCCATAAAAAATGCAGCCAGAGAAACTGCTTAGCTTTAACTCCCTGATACAAGTCTGTCCGTCATTACCCCTTCAAATTCGTAAATATTAGATGAGTCAGGAAGTTTTGTTTTCGAAAGTATACGGCACTATAATATTATGTAGAAATTATCGTACTTTCACGTAATAACCAAGTAACCAATGCAATAATGTAATAAATCAGAATATGACTTTTTGCTGTGGTATAAGCATAATTTCCAATTTTCCTTAAGTGTCCCTTACACCACTCTCCCTTACGAGAGAGATCGTCCGCAATTACGGGAGCAGGGAAATCACTCGAGGACGCGTAGAAGGCGTGCGCAATCTATTCTTACTTGTATTTCCACTTACCGCTTGGGACGGCAGAATTCATCGCATTTCGTACAACTATAGATATTTTCATACGAATTTTTTCAATCGAATAAATGTGTTGGTTTCCTTAGATCGATTATTTTGCGCATTGCTTACATTTTAAGACTCTTTGTTTCAATTATTAATTTATTTTTCTTGATACAATAGTTTTATGTAATTGATATTCAAATAATAGTTCATGAAAGCAAAAAATCACATGCGTAATGTTTTGTACCACCATTTATTAACTTGGATAAATGTAATTAAAATCAATACCGTATTAGATTTGAAGGTATATCAATAGAAAAAAAGTCCAATAATGTAACAAATATCTTTAATACTTCAACAATGTTTAAAAGTTATTTTGTATTATATAATATGATTTATACTTACAACGCATTATTAGTTAAAAATAAATTAAATTGACTTAATTAAATTAAATTAATTGATGAGTATTAGTAATGCCATTAAATCCATCGATTCCTGATAAATGGAAATATTTTGGAATCTCCCATTACCCCGAGTTAAGACTAACTTTCTAGCCTCTTCTCCTCCGTTTGAAAGGATACTGAATATAAATATAAAATTACATTTTGTATAATGTTGGGGGAAGATTGTATGAACATTGGATGCGTAGAAAAAAATCAGAACTAATTTGCATTCAACTCGCAAAATCTCAGGAAACCATCAAATTTCATCATTCGAATTTTAACTGTAAAAATTCTAACCTATTTCCTAGAAAATTTACATTTGTCAGAAATTCCGAAAGAGTATATTCTAAGTGAGCAGAGATTCTTGGAAAAGTTCATGCGCGATTTTACAGGTTGACGGTTGCCGCATTGCGTCGAGCGAGGACAGCGTGAGAGTAATGATACAGACATTACTGGGTTTACCTCTGGAACTCACTAAGGGCTTTTATGATCTGAGCGTTGACGAACGTTGGCTCCAATAAAAAAAGCAAACTCAATGTAATATATCAATGTATCTTTTTTTGAAATTTGTTTTAGTTCTTTGAAAATTAACTTAAGTGAGAATCACCCGCAGTACGACATTGATCTTTAAAATCCACTTTACTGTTGCTGTTCCATAGTAACTCGTAAAATCGCATCTGTGATTTTCAAAGAATTACTGCTCAGACGGAAAGAAATTGACTGATGTTGATTTTTTAGTAAACAGTGGATGATTATACATATACAATTAAAAACTAAAAATGGATATTGAGATGAAATGTTACTAGTGAAACGCAAATTATTATTGATCATTCTTATCTTGAAATTAATTACATGTTAAGATTCATAACACATGGAAACAACACAAAAAGTAAGGTAGTGGTAACTGGAAAATCGTACAAAGACAAGATCCCACTCACCTACTACGGGTCCTGGAATACCTTTCGTGGATTCGAAACTACGAACTTCCCGGTATCATCTAGATCTCCATTTTCGATCCTTATACCTCAGACCTTATCCCTTATACCTCAGACCGTAGAGGGGACAAAGATAACTTGAAAGGTCCAACAATCGACTTCCGTGGCAGCATGGAGAGATAGGTATCGTTAACAAGGTAAATATATCGATGAAATCAAGACATAAGATTAACTTACTTCTGCAATTTCATTCCTGTAATTTAGTGATGAGGGGTGGGGAAAATTGGTAACAAAAAATTGAGAATGAAAAAAGAATAGGTTTTTAATAGGTATATTGTGTATACGGATATGAAATATAGGTATATTGTGGATACGGAAATTGCTCATGGAGGGTCAAGAGAATAGTTTCTTTTTAACATACCACCTAAGCATCCTCCAGATTAGATTATCTCTTTTCTGTCTACTTACCAAGCGCCCAGCCAACGCATCTACTTCTGGATCATCATGTTGCTTGGGTGACGGTGAGCGGTCTTTTGCTCCCTGTTGTCTTCCGAGGACTGCCCGTCCAGCAACTCGTGGTCTCCTACATCCCCGCAAAATGCGCCGATCGCCAAGCATGGTTACTTGAGGGGTACGATCTGGTTTCTGTTGCACAATTGTTTCTTGTCGCCCGAGTAGTGGCCGCTGTCTACCAAGCACTGGTCGTCCTCTCGAAACTGGAAACTCAGCTCCAACTTTGGACTGTGGAGAATATTTTTCTCTATAGCTTCGTAAACAAAAGTTCGCGAGTCTTAGATCGCATACAGTTAAGCAGCATACATTTTGAATCAGATTGTTACAAAGTTACTTCTGAATGAATTTGAATACTGAGGAGGCACGAAACATTTTTTCCAAAGGTGAGGAAAATGCGAAGTTATGGGAAAGGAAAGAAAAGTAAGAGACAGGAGTTGGCGGAGTGAGGAATTAACAGCAATGTGTTAATTAAACGAATGTTATTGTTAGAACAAATAATTGGTGCTACAGTCTACGCACTGTTGACAATTCGATTAGGAGTAATAAAAATTGTGATTAAGGAAAGAAAATTTTGTGGGAGACAATTGAAAATAATAAAATTCTGTGAAGTTTACTCCATGAAGGTAAAAATCTGATAACGAAAATGTCTAAATGAGTGATATAATTAATGATGAAAAACTATAATTGTGCCTTGGAATGAGTCTTGAATAAAGGGAGACCTATTATTGAAGCACAAATCAACAAATAAATAGATATTATATGTAGATGAATGAAATTGATGTATTATTGAGGATAGATCACTTGTAATATAACACACACTATATTTTTATTTTTGCTTTATTTTCTTCGTTCTCTTACGCGTTTATTAACTTCCCTCTGAATAATACTACGGTTTTAACTCTCAACTTCCGAGCACCTACTCGTGGGGAATGTTTGCATCGTCAACGGCCAGGTGGAAATTGCGGTGGACCGGGACTCGAACCTGGGACCTCGCCGTTGACGATGCAAATATTGCGGTTAACAAAACAACTCCCTACCAAGAAATTCGTGACCTTATTAATATTACTCCAAACTAGAAAACATTAAAATGAATCATCTATAAAAAATGGAATCGGTAATCAGGTACACAGTGGAATGGCACAGGGAAAATGAAGTGAAGGAACCCGTGAATTACTGAACTTAGTAATCGTATCATGTCGTTTAAAATGGTATTTGTGTTCTTAGGAAAATCCTATTCACAAACATATAACAAAATGAAAAGTTATTTTTTTAGAAGGTGTTGTTTTTTTTTCTTCATTTCTTTTTTCCATTCTTATACTTACAAAAATTAACAAACGAATGAAGAGTATACGCATCATACCAATTTCATTTCTTATTTGTTGAATTTTTTTTAAATTGCTCTTAATTTTAAAGCCATAGAACGAGTGAATAGTTTAACTTTAATTACAATTTAGTGCTCATTTGCTGCGAAACGACATAGCTCAAAATCAGATTTTTCAGGAAGCTCAATTCAGATTTTTGATATAGTCTATACTTTCAGAAGTCAATCTTTTATACAATAGCGCAATGTAATTCATTTATTATTTTTCGACTCTTATACATCAGGGGGCATTCCACGACATCTTGGATTCAAAAACAGGATAAGGCGCTTTTATAGAAACTTGCCAAGTACTTTCTGTAGCAAAAACACAACAAATATACAACTGTCTTGTCGGTACCTGAGATGCCACTCTATTTAGAATTCTTCTCTTTCTCGGCGAGCAATTAAAGCACAGCTGTTTCATTCTACCCCCTAAACGTACATGCGATAGTGGTTCTTCCCACGCCTAATACGTTTTTTTTTTTGGTTGGGGCTTTAGGGCTCGTCAACATCGAGGTCATTAGAGCCCATCGCCTAATACGCAAAACTATTTTTTTGTCAACTGTTGTTCCAACAAATGAGTGATATAAAATTGCAATATAACTAATACTACTCACCATGCGCAGAAGGAAAGCATGAAGATCTGTCCTCCAGTAATACGGACTGGAGATGTGCAGCAGAGAGGGTGAGACCATTAAAGTTGGCCCTCGGGTTCCCCTCTTTCCAATAATATTCATCTCAGTGTGTTGGCAAGTATACACACTCGGTATATCTGCAGACACGTCCTGGGGATGGTAGTGGACGTGTGGAGTCACAGTGCGCGTCGGAGCGACACCCGGCAGTGAGAAACACCAATCAGGGGTCAAGGAGAGGACCATGGGTTCAGTTAAGATGTGGTTCTCCGGAGCGTCGATATATCGAATGCAATGGGATCTAGGAATAAACATCCATTCGTCGTGTGTGGTGGGCTGCAAAGACAAGAAGCGCAGGTGAGAATAAATAACGAATGTCTCTGGTTCTTTAGTAGATTCAGCAGTTTTTCTCTCAGCTTCAGGTTCGCATGGTGACAGGATAGTCTCTGTCACCGAGGCAGTCGCAGCAGTCTCCGAGCTTACGCTCGAAGACATGCTTGATTCCATTAATCTGGTAAGATTCTCTTCAATATCCTCTCCTGAGAACAGAAAATATAACAGCAAATGATTGAGTATCGACTGAGTACAATGCATAATAACGAAAATCTTTATACAAATATTCAGATAATTGTGATAAAATCACACACAATATGTTAAATTGCGTTTTTTTAATAATATCACACGCAATATGTGCGTAGTGCGTTTTTTAAATAATATAATCAATTCAGACAATATATTATTTCTAACAATACATCTCCTTTACAAAATATGAACGTCCTTAGAAATATAGCTGTTATTTTCTGATAAACTTAAAGAAACATAAAGAAAAATAATAAATATTATTTTAGACAAATGGACTATTCCTAATTTTTGAGCCCCACTTATTTATAATTCAACTGATCTTTATCTATACCAATATATAAATGCGAAAGTGTCTTGTCTGCTACCTCTTTACGACTGAATAAATCATGATGAAATTTAGCATAAATTACATGCTCAGGAAAAACATAAGCTAACGTTTATGTTTAAAATGTGTGAAAAGAAACCTAGAAAAAAGTTTGCGATGAGCAATGTCGATGAAGTCGGGGGAAAAATTCCATCTTCGGAGTGGTATATTCGCTTTCGCTGTCTAAACGGTAAGAGATAGGTGACAATATTGTTCACTTCAAAGAGATCTACAAAAAATTCGCGCATACACCTAAAAAGGTTAACATAAATTATTGAAACAGAAAGTTATTTAAAATGTAAGTGTTAATTTATTTTAATTTAGTAGAGTAATTTAAGAAGAAACTTCCATCGTCATAAAATTTAATGTGTTTTTTTCATTTGTGCATTTAAAAAAAATTAAAAAATATCTTTCAATCGTAGAATTTGGATGAATAGAATAAAATAGAACGATTTCACAAGCGTTTTAATGAAATTGCGCAGCCACGCCGTCGCCGTTGTATCTTGCTTCGGAAGCGAAAATGCGACTGGCGAGTGTGTTCGTTCTACCACACCCAACAGCTGGCAGTGGTCGCTTTTCCCTCAGTGAAGTCGATATAGGGCTGCAACAATGCAAAATTCGGACGAAGGCACTCGCGGATGGCTTGCAGAATACTTTCCGACGGATTACTTTCCGACGGATTGAGGTTCTCCCGTTCCAATTAGGAAAGAGAAGGGAAATAAAACAGAATAGGGCCTTAGTAATATCGTGTAAGTCGAAATTCAACTCCCATGGAGAAAAAGACGCATCTTCCCTCTCTAAAGGAAGGGTGGAAAGGGGACGAAGGAAAAGTTAATAGAAAAGGAACGATTTGCACCGAATCCAAGTTTGTCAGGGCGGTTGAGCTATATAATTCTATTACTAATATCATTGAATTTAAATTCAGATCATAATCGTACTCCTGATGCCGCTATGTAACTGTTCAGAACACACAAGGTGCACCATACCCCTAGAGGTGGCGGTTGGGAACAGCATGTCATGAAGAATTATCGAAAATGCTCGATGTTAGTGTACTAGCTTTTAGGATTGCATAGAAGAATAGACCTACTTCCAATGTTATATCCGATTTGGATAACCATTGGGATTGGGGAAAGGGGGTTAAACTGCCCTATAACCCCCATGGGCGGCGTGGGAAAGGAGGGTCATTTAAAATATTTAATCGAAGAAGTTGGACTCCATCCATAGATTACTAGGTATTGCAGATAAATTGTAACATGATGCCGTATAACTACAAGTTCAGCACATGGGAGTTAAATACCATAACTCTTTCAAGGGTTAAGTGGTTAATTTGTGACTTTTCGATTGATTTGTTGCAAGAACTTGACGTTGCTTGCTCAAGGGTGATTCCATCCAAGGATTTATTTATTCTTGCACCTCTAGGTGAAACCCAAAATAGTGTATGCAATCAAAATTTGTATTAAAATTGTATTAGATTTTGTAAAATTTGGACGCTGTATCTAAACTTTCAAAAACCAGAAAGCAAAATTATTTTGATCTTACATAGATTTTATTTTTCTCTGAGTAGAAGAAAACTGGTGTACGAAAGATACCTGGTAATTAGCCAGAGATTACTAATTATTGGAGAACTAACAAACTTTTATCATTTAGGAGCTAATCAGGATCTAGTTAGAAATTATGCGAAGAAGTAATAACAAAGTTCGTGACGAAGTCTATGCAAAAATCGACAGAATGAGCAAAAATGAAATGCAAAAAATTGAAAACTTTATATTTAAAACTGTTAATGATCATTTATTGTAATAATATGATTTCATAGCTCCAAAATCTTAACAGCTCTTCTCCGAAGGGAGAGTAGAATTCCGCAATTTAACTTGACTTAATTGTCTTCACTGTTTTCCATACCTCCACAAGTGACTCGAAATTCCTACTGTTATTGACGTCATAGCCACCCCGCCTCAAGCTATGTCAGCCAACTATAAGCTGCTTCTCTTTATTCATAACTTACATCATCAAAAGAAAGGAACAAGAAATACAAGATTGAAGTTAATTAAAAGTCCAGTCTGCTGTCACTTTCTTTGAGTAAATAATAGTGTCGGTGAGACTTTCTAGCTATTAAGCGATTTCACGGCAAGGTTACTCTCCGAGGAGCGCAAACCAAAGCAAGTCTTACCTCCCAAGTCTATGCTCACCTATCAAATAACCAATTTACTTTATTCTATTGCATTTACTAGAATAATTACGATAAAAAGACATATCATATCGATTTATATTAACATATATTTTGTATAATATTCCAGTTTTTATACCCAAAACTGCACAGCTTTGGGTAACCCACTCAATGTTTTTGCTTGAGTTTAAGAAACAAATGTGTGTATTGAATATGGTAATGACACAGGGAATTAATTAATACAATGTTGTTAGTTTAGTGGTAAAAGGTGGATGACTAAACGAAGAATTCAATCTATTTCATGACAATGTTTCGATTTGGTGCATATATTAGCACGCCCTGCATTATCTAATCGTAACTGCATTTACAGAAATGAATTATCATAAATTTTAGTCAATAATTATTAACAAATAAGTTTTTTAAATCATATTTCGTTCTATTAGTGTATTAATTTCTAAGGTTTAACTTATAATAAATATTTAATATTATTTGTGAGGTGTATAAAAGTATAAAATGTTCGAGCAATCCCTTCCGTTATTTTGAAAGCATATAAAAGCTGTTAGTATGTGTGCTACAATATTAAGATATTACTTCACCGTATATGGATCGTACGTGGTAAAATCTTACATAGTTTTATCTCTAATTATTAATTATATCTAATTTTGAGTGATTTTAATAGTTACGACTAATAACCAATAAATTGATATAAGGAACTATTTATTAAATAGCTATTTTATAATCTATTGAAAATAATAAAATTTGTTAAATAATTTGTGGAAATTATAACAATTAACTAATTATTTTTGCCTGTAAGGGGGTTACCCCTAGGTTGTGGTTTCGCCTAGGGACACAGAAATGTTGAATCCGCCTCTTAGTGGTCCTTTGTTTGCTTGCGGAGAGTAAATTAGGTTATTGTCCTCCCCGTGATCTTTAAAGCTCGGCCACCTTCAGTGCTTGGAGGGGTTTGCCAGGAATAAATATATACGAGCTATATAAATTATTCGCGTCACTCATCTCAGGAGTTGTCATTGGAATAAATAATAATAATAATAATAACAATAATAATAATAACACACAAACGTATGGAACATAGTTATGTATTAATAATAAACAAACTATCAATAATAATGATGTATCATATGGTCGAATAATTTGAATAACATCGGTAAGAGCACTGAATTTCTAGCGTTACAAATTTGTAGAAGTACTATATTGTGAAAGACTATACTTGATGAAAACATTACAAGCGCCACACAAGGATAAATGAAGCCCTGAAATGATAAACGTAGTATATAATGCGTGTTATTTCGTCTATTAATGACGCCCCTTTTCAGACCCTCTCTTCAACATAGTGGCCCATTCCGTCCTTTTCTAAGCGTCGGATCCATCTCTCAGCAAGAGACCTGGCATTATGAATAACCCTCTCCCTTTACTCAACTGCCCGAACTGATATTAACCCTAAGGGCATGAGAATCTAGAAGATCAGAAATCCCCCTAACACTCATAAACTAATCGTAATATACACTCAGAACTCTTCATTTTGATTTTCCCATTTTCGAAAGTGTCTTTCCTTCGGCTTTTCCCAGAGCTGTTAAGATCCTCGCTAACAACACGCTATGTGGAATTTCATCCTTTAGTTAGTACTTGTCAAATAAATTTAATAGTATCCATTTTCAGTATTTCTTGTCGGCTCAGAAAAATTCAGTCATACTAGCATGAAAGTATCGATCCGGGGTCTTACTATATCGTTCAAGAAGTTAATGGCATATGCTATAAGAATATAAGAGATAATCTACGTTATTAACGAAGTCGAAATTGTTTCGTTAATTATGTGACTGACTTTTGTGTGTTTCTTTTTACATATTTTATTGTCTGTTAACGTTTTAACTTTATAATATAACGGAAATCTTGAAAATAAAGCGACACTACTGTCTTGTACAAACGAGAGAAAAATTAATGAAAAATATAAAATAATACTCATAAAAGTCACTCACATTTTGGAGGAAACAGTTTCGGCTTCAGCCTTCATCAATCACGTAGAAAGAAATCCTTTTTGTACATGTGATTGATGAAGGTTGATTCAAGTGAATCAATCAAGAGTCACGAATATCTTAATTGGATGGAAATAGTACTGAAATAAAACTCTACTATGAATTTACATTTTTTTCATTATATTTCGAATTATAAATATAGTGACTGTATTATGTCGAAGGATATTCTACACATACTGTACAAAAGGTCTAAGCCAAGTTTTCGAAAGAGAATTCCAAGAAGGGGAGTTTTGTTTGATATCCCCTCTATTTGACAATAATGAAAGTCTATTATAATTCGTAATGCTCAACATACATTTTGGTTATAACACCAATGATCAAAACATCAGAAAAAGTATAGCAGCTCGCTCACAAGCTGGGTGACAATACTAGCATGTTTTTCTCGCTTTACTTTTCTAATAATCTGTTCCTCTTACAAACAAATCAATAGAACCACTAATTTACGAAATTCATTCTAATATTTCAAATGTTTCATCATTTTTTTTATTGTTTATTTCTTTTATGCCTTTTAGGCCATGGAATCATTGGGCTTAGGTAAGGGAATTGGGAAGGAGAGATATTGGGTTACCAGGAAACTTAAGGTACCGATCCGACATTTGTCAGAATTAGGTGAGGAAAACATCATCTAGTTCGGCCGAGCACTGTTTGAACTCATGCACTACCGCTCGGCGGGTTCGTTGAAGCAAAGACGCTACCACTATACCACCGCTATCAGTGCTCTGAAAATTTTAGTTACCTTCGCCCAAAAAAAATATTTTTAAAAATACCTGCGCCAAAATCGATTTTTTTTTTCAGAAAAGGGGTTCTTCAGTCAAACGTTTTGTTGGCAAACCACTGACTCATGTCCAGCGCCTCGAAAACCTTGGGATACCAAAAATAGTATCTCCCGCTAAACCTTCGATCTAAAAAGTCCAGATTGCTGGGGCGCTACGTATCTTTAATTGCCCTGGTCCCTCATTAAACGACTCAATTTTGGTCTGGTAAATCAATTTTATATCCATTGATAGCTGAACTAGATAATAAAATTTTAGCTGGAGTAAAATTCCTTGAAAAAAAAAAAAATTTTTGAGTCTCAAAATTGGATCTGGCATGGTGTTACCATCGACGAAACTGTCTGGAATAATAAATTATTGCTAAAAGGTAAAAAAATATATATTTAAAAAATATTCGACGTAAAATCTCTTTAAAAATGATTATTTTTACATCTACAAACGTCATGCGCAGAGGTAAACGCAACCTCTCTCGCCGATCAGATAGTTCGCATGCCTACAGAGATAGTGAAAGATAGGGGATATAAAAAATATCCTTCCAGAAAATATTTTCGCCGACGTTGCTATCTTACTAAATTCTCTTCCTATTCCAAACATAATGATTGACATTTTATAATGTTTATATTTTGAGCAAGTGTTCATATTGAAGGATAAAAAATATCAAAGCTCGTGGAAACAGTCAATACATTTGGAATTAAAACTAAAAGCAAAATCGAGATTAAACATCGATGTGTTTTGGTGTATGTATTTCCTCCATAATTTACATTATTAAGAGATAGTCTTACTATTTCATTATTATAAAATTTTGGTTTATTTATTATGTGTGTATTTAAGTTGCTGTGAAACTAAATATGGTGAAGAGAAACCAAAGGAATATGTGTATCGAACTAGTGTTGACGATATATTGGAGATTTGTTTGCAAAAAGAACATGTGAACTATGCTGTTTCAAACTTGGAAATCTTTTCAGTCAATCAGTCCTTTATGATCCGTCTCCAGAATATGACGAGCATTTTCTATATACATCAACGGGGATTCGAGAAGAATTATTTGCGCAAAAATTTAAAATCAGAGTGAAGTGAATTCAGTGAGTACCTATATAAATGATACGCAAACAATAGAGGAAAGTGCCCAAATTCGGAGTCGTCCCCAAAAGCGGATTTCCCGGTCTCCTGACTTCTCATTCTCCTTACTTCCATTGGGATTAAGTGTAAATAATATAACAAGATTCTACTATTCCGTAGTGGAGAGATGTCACCCGTTACACTTGTGTCTTATTAATCTGCCATTACGTGATTCGGATATGGAAAAAGATTTTTTCATAGTGCAATCATAGTTTTTTCATAGTATAACACTTAAATGGTGAGGATTAAAGTTTATGTTAATCACTAAACCGTATCATTTAGATGTGTGGTTAAAATGTATTGGGTTTGAGCATCAAAAACCAAAAAGAGCCAACCTACAGTTTTGGGTAAAGATCTTCAAGAGCTGGTTCATTATTTTCTTGCTGTGAGTGTTCCTATTATGGGAGCTTTCCCGTAATGACTTACGAAGAATGGCCATACAATTGGCAGAGAGAAATAACATGGATCATCTTTTAAAGATAAAATATCTGGTAGAGAGTGCGTTAGCCTTTTTCTCAAACGCCACTAAACCAAAGTGTCAGAAACGAAACCTGCAGTGACATTCGATAGCAGGATTCTTGGGTTCAGCAAAAGAACCGGAGAAATTCCATAAGCTTCTGGAAGAACACAGAATTGTTTTCTCTGGTTTAATGCCTTTCTCTGATTTTAATTAGTTTTATTTTTATTATTTTTACAAGGGGTCCGATTTCGGCAATTGTTTGCAAAATCGCCTAAGTGTAAGGTTCTTGAAAATAAGATTTTTCATACAAACGTGCCATGATTTTACCTAAAAATTAAATGTAATTGGTGTATAACATTTTCAATCATATATGTTAAACATAATATTTTACTCTACTCTAATTCCTTTTAATTCCAATTTTGGACAATTCCCTCTGATCATAGTTTTGAGTAATTTCAAGGGTTCCGTGGGAGAGAGTTTGAGATCCAGAGGGAAATCCAAGAGCTCCAGAGACCTCCCTCTCATAATGGTGGCATCCGAAGCCGTTTTGGAACTCCCTTCACTCTCGCGGTTGTGAGAAACGCTTCCTCGAAGTAGCGACCTCCGCCGCACGGCACGCGTTAATTTTAGAACTCTTGGGTATGGTCACGTCCGCGCGGGTGTGTGGGATCGAAGGCGAGTCTTTCTCGCGGGAGGTCGCCCAAGACGCCGGCGGTCGTGTCAACGCGTTCGGCCCCTTCCACCATCCTCCGCTTAATTCAAAGACGTTTGCGGTTAGATAAACGCGCGTGAATTTTGTGGCTGCCGAGGGAGATACAGGGGGGAAACACCTTTCTACCTGGCCTTCGAGGTGGCAGTGACAACATTCCAACTTCATCCCCGTTCAGCGTCTCTATCTTATCCCTCTGTCTCTGATACACAAGTATTTTAAACTGTGTCCCGCTTTTAAAATAATAGAAGTGTAAATCATCTTTCCTTGTGGTCCACATGTTCGCAGTTTCAAAACGATTTTCCCGGTAGGTATACTATATTTGAAGGAAAATGTATAATAATATTTTGATTGTCTCCACAAAGTCGTCGAAACCATCGATTTAGGCGTTACAAATGTAGAAGTGAAATCAATGACGGCTTCAGTGCCTAGAAATAAGATCTTTCTTGATTTCTATAACAAATGAAATGGTATAAAATTATCGGCGAAAGCCCCACGATCCAGTCATAACAGCATCCTACACTCGACAGAACGTGTGGGTGGTCTGAGCCATGGGAATAAGTCCACCCCATAATACACGAACGTGATGGGAGTCGTGATTTCAAAGACGCAACCGCATTTTGGAGGAAATTTGATCGAAGTCTTCATTTGGGTCTCAGGTTCGAGTTGTAGGGTATCTGATCCCAGTAACTACGTTTAATTTTTGTAACCATTACGAATTTTTCTAGTTAACTTACTCGTTGGGATGATTTAGCAAATTATTGTGAGTGAAAGAATTCAACTACAAGATTTTTCTTATATATTTATTTTGTAATTTATCACGTTCAAAAAAGAGAACTCTCGATTTCAGCTTCTGCGCCGTTCACTTTGAGTCGAGTAAATACGACGAAACTATTGTTTTCCATTTCGTTCATATCCAGGTTTAGAATGTACATTTGTCCCAATTGTTCAATTATTATTTTTTATCTGTAATAAAATAGTATTTCGTAAGAAAGAATGAAAATACCAAAATCAATCCACAGGTTTTAGACCGAAAGTTCCAAGTTACATGAGCGACTACATAATCCTATCCCGTATGATGCAGAAATGAGTTTTGCAGCCTAAATACGCATCTCAATGAAAACTAACCAAACTATAAAGTAATATTATAATATGACCATATATCAAAAATTAGAATTCAACAATAATTTTATTGATGTCATACCCGTTTATCGTAACTCCCTGGAGAGCTCTAAAACCACTTATTAATTAGATGTCAGAGAAAATTAAAGAATTATTTTTCAGGACACAATAACATGTAATACAGCAAAAGTTAAGAAGAAATTATCTGCTGAGATTGAAGAGATGAATTACCTTGACTGGAAATTTCTCCGTCACTCAGTTTCGTTGTTTTGCACTGACCTTCGTCATCCATGGCGAATAAATTTTCCTCTCTCCAAACTTCGGCCAGGCTACCGAATTCTGAAATCAGTCAAAAGTAGTAATAATATCAATACATTAAAAAAATTCGCAAACATGGGACCGAATTTCGGTCAAAAATGCACGACCTTGCGAAACATAGACTACTGAAAACTTGCTACCTAATGCACTGTGCGTGACTGTCGAATTACAGAATGCCAGGGGCAAAAAAGAGATGTTAAACTGGTCGTGATGTTTTTGGAGTAACTCTGAAAAACAATATAGATATTTTACTTTTGAAGGTGCAATTGAACTGACACATGAAGACACGTGAGAAGTTTAAGAAATATATCACGTTTCACTTCACAGAATAAAAAATAACTATCGTGGATGGTAATAATGGATCTAATTATTTTATTTCTTTAGTGCAGAAGAATAGCGATAGCAAAAGATAACGTAAGAGGATCTTCATGAATAATGGTCGTACACACACAGAAACTCTTGTAGTTCGCACAGAGTTGAACAAGTTGAGTTTTCTGGTGGTGTTGTGTCAAGGAAGTAAATGAGGAAAATCGTGACAACTTTGTAAAGAAGAATTCATCCTTTCATAAAACAACACTGGAATGAAACAATAATCTATCCTTTATAAACTTTTAATATATGAGTCATTAAAGTCGAGATCATTTCAAAAGGAGTGTAGTTGAGTGCTTGAATGAAACATTTACCGCTATTCAAAGACAGATGAAAACATTAACGTAACTTTATGATCCACTTTATAAGAGAAACGCAAGAATTCGATGAATCTGTCCAAATCTAGATATCTCCAATTTACAGTTTTTGGAAGCGGTATTTCTTTAAACGAGACGAATGATTACAAATAACAGAACCTTACAATCCACTTGATCTATGGATGGAAGAATTCCAAGTATTTGACGATATCTCGATATCGAAAGCGAACATGAGGAGAAGAGAAATAGCAGATAAAGAAAGAGGTTCCTTATCTTGGAAACCGAAGTCCCGCCTCTCAATCACCTGTCTGGAGCAGAAGCGTGACTGAGCTTCAAAATGAAACGCAGCCAATTAATGACTTTTTCCGTCAGATGACCGTACGAGACACTGGGCGATACACAAAAACTAATGGCCAAAATGTATTCATTTCACGTTTTATTGTGACTATGCTATTTACGTTGAAATGAATTACTTAATTATTCAAATCACAACATTATTTGTGAAGCACCACACTTACTTAACTGAATGATAAGGAAAAAATAAATGTACGCTGACTGGGATGATCACAATCCGATTGAAACCCTTCTTATAACACAGCCCCACAAAAAAAATATCTGTACCAGAGACCCGGGTATATGGATTCGACATATGTTTTGATGCTGAGAACGATGCCGCTGCTCCCGATGCCGATGACAATTTTTAGTTATTGCCGAATTACCTCAACAGGTTTTAATGAAAAAAAATGGCAATCGAGGAAGGGTGAGGGGGCTTAGACCTCTGGGTAAACTGGTATTATGTAAATTTTTGTGTAAAATAATGCAATTTTAAGGTCATTTAGTGTTGTGTAAGAATTGCTTTACCCTAGGCAAATAAAAGGTATTCGTATCATACATGATTTGTATTTTGATAATTCGGAAAATTGAATGTGTTTGGCTCATGGATGCCTTGTTTCCTCTTATTGAATGTTGAATAATTGGAACAAAACAGTTTTCCGGGAGAATACATTAAGAAGATAATTGGTCCAAGTGCTGAACCTTGGGCGGCACCGCTATGACAGTTGGGAACCCCGGATAATTTTATTTAAACTTTTAATGAATCCTAGTACAAATAATGTTCTATTAGCTTTCCTTCGTGTTTTTACAACCAGAGCACCTCCACGTTACTCGTAAAATTGCCATTTCTTCATTATAACATGCTGAGGTAATTCGGCGATAACTAAAAATTGACACTTTGGATCTTTCTGGGGACAACAGCATCGTTTTCAGCATCAAAAAATACGTCGAATCCACATACCCGGGTCTCTGGTAGAGTGAATGTTTTAGTGGGGCTGGGTAACTTTTATCATCTCAGTATTCACTGTCGTATAGCCGGTATATCCTCCTTTTTATTTCTCATTGATGAATGTATTTTGCCCATTATGAAAAGAACTGGTAACATCAGTCCCGTGAGGCTGCTTTCGTGACATTTAGTACGGCCGTCCTAATGTTTCCGGATCTTTGAGACTTGATTGGTCGTTTCGACAAACGTATCGTTCCTCCAGAGTCATTTATCCAATACGTTTTTTGAGGAATCCCAAGATTTGATGACTCATACGTTTGGCCCTATGCGCCTCGTTCATTACTATTGGAGCTGCGAAATCAAGAAATGCGTTTACAAGATATTCAATGTTCCCTCTTAACCAGTACTATCGTGTCCTCTATCACAGTAATACTTGACAATTTACGAAATCTATCTCTTTGGATGAACACCAAATATATGTTTTGTAGAGTTTTATATTAGTAGTGCAATAAATTAGTTTATTGTCTTCCACTTGATCATGCGCAGTTTGTACTGCTTTATTGACAGTAAAGTTATTTACATTGATTTATTTAGTGCGAAAACAGGATTCATAATTTTATCTTGGTTTAATCACGTTTAAATTGTTTTAATATACAAGTATTGTGTAACGTTCTGATACTATCATTCCTTATACTTTCACAAAAACCTTAATTTTATTTCATGATAATTTGTTATGAGGGAGAATCTACAATTTGAGTTGTACCCCACCGAACGTTTGGGAACTTGGATTATTTTAAGCTTATAATTCAGTTTGACTTATATCAGCAGTTAAATATGAATTAAGAGGATTAAATGAAATTTCGTGAATAGAATCCGCATCGATATCATATTTGCACGAAAATGATATTATTTTCGATTGTATATGCAGAAATTCTCAACAAAAACATAATTCAAAATTAGTGCTTCAAATATTTTTATAAAAAATTTGCTTGAACACCAAAAACATGACCAGGAATCTGCAACCTAATGACACCTTGGGGTGTAAGACCTCCACTAAATTCATTAATATCCTCGCTAAGCCCATAATAAATCTGTAGCACTTTCATAAATTGTAGTGTAGCTCAGAGCTACGTTTAGTTCCAGTGGTCTGAGTGAGGAAGCACTGCAACGGTCGCGTCCGTCTCCCAACGGTATGGCGCCCCTCCCCCAGTGACGTCCTCCTACCTCCTGACTCGCTAATGGCGTGTAATCAGGCCAGCAGTGATGAATACGGCGCGGTGTCGCCGCCTAAATGAACTCCCTGTCACCCGAAACGCCAGACCTGTCCCCCCTGTTCCCGTCTGGCCTTTCCCCTGGCTCTCGTAATTTTACAACAATGGACGCTGACGTACAACATATTAAAGATAACGCCACACACGACCTTCCCTTGGACGTGTCCTTAAGGGCGCTATTAATTGATTTTCTCTCTCCCGAGGCTGCAGGCGTTTTTGCTCGACAAAAATTTCTTTTTTTTTGACTTTTGTCAGTTCTGTTCACAGTCAACCGTCTCGCCATGTCATCGCGCTCTGCAGACAACGGCTCTTGAGAGTTAACTTTATTTATAAAACTAATAACCGTCTGTCAATCAGAGTTTGGAGCGATTTAACAGGTTCGGTAATTAGGGGTCGAGACCGGCACCCTAACCGCTGAAGACTCCAGCTCGCAAGGGAGAAGACAAAACTCGCGTGCACTGTGTCATCGTCCACCTGTCGCACCGACAAGAAAAATCTGAAGTGTATTTCTCAGTTTTCCAATTAACTTAATGATGATAATTTTTTCTGAAATAAGTACCATTGACACCGCATTACATCACCCAATATATTATGAGTGATGTATTAAAAAAAGATATTAACGTATCAAACTTATTGAAGATCAGTCGGACATGAAACATGGGCCAATTTCAGTTCTCGAAAAATTCAGTTGATTTTACCATCAATGGAACTTACTGGAAACTCAAACATCTAATGTTGGCATTATTTTTCGTTTTGATGAGAGATGTAGCTACGCGGAGTGCCGAGGCTTCTAACCTCACCACGTTTCATTATATTCTCTATCAACTCCAATTCACTTTCATTTTCATTTTAACACTTACATTACCTTGTATGAATATAATATAATAATTGGCAATGAATTTCAAAGAATCTGAAGAGATATTTCACGCTAATTAAATAAACAGCAAATTAGGTTCGTTTTTAAGTTAAATATTATTAGTTAAACAACAGATACAAAAATATTAAGCTATTTAGTATTAGTTTTTTGTCAACATACATAATGTTACACAGTTCCACTGAAACAACTTTACGAACTTTTCAACAATTTTCAATTATTAAATATATAAGCTCAATTTTTGAAGAAAGAATTTATTCGAAATAGAAGCAGAAACAGATTCCATCAAAATATTTGTTTTATGAATGAAGTAAACTTTGTTCTGTTTTCTTTAATTTTTATTAAATGAATCTGCATTATCACCATGGACTGAAAAGATTTCCACAGCCTCCATAAATATTGTGAATGAAGACTTACATCTTATTTCATTTTAATTTTCCTCATTTATTTTGTAGTCTTCTGGGTACGTATTGTATCAAATTATAATATTACATATGTTATCCAACCATTTTAGTTTGTCTCGAAACCGTATTTATGGTTTTATATTATTACACGTTACTCTCGCCCGACCATCACGTAATCCTTGACCAAGAATACCGTTTCGAAGTCATTCCGTAACGGGTGTGAGGCCGGGACCCTCCACTACGTTGTTTTCTTCCCCTGCTCCTTCCTCGTCCTCTGCGGCAAAGAATGGTCTGCGGCGAGAAGGGCGATTGCCGTCGATGTCGCGCAGTCATAACAGACGACACTAACGCTCCCCTCCGACGAATTTATTAGTCGCCAGCGGCAGCGATCACGACGAGGGTTGCGGTCGGACGGGAGAAAGGGTCGTTCCCCGAGGGACTTCGAGGGGAGGATGGGGTGCACGCGCAAACGTGTCGACTTTCGAGATGAATGGGTCGTATTACACGCACGCGTGGTTTCAGGGGTTGGGAGGTCAAGTGGGTTCATATAGCCTCCATTTAGAAAAGATGAAGGGTGAATGCCGATCGCAGTTGATCAGTAACGAAAATGTCTCGGGAACGGGACTTTCGCATTAGAACTTTTGTTTAATTTTTTTCTCGAAATGGGTACGAAGTATTCGTGAAGCAATAACTGTACATCAAAAAGATTTTGCCTTATCAAATTCATATCGTATATAGTTAAACTTCCCTACACGATCACTTATCAGTAGCGTACATCTCTAGCGGGCATTTTTATTTCCCGTCTTACTCCTATTCAATTTACGGTATTCGATACTTCTGAAAGAGAAAATTCTTTACAACGGACGCGGACAGACTGGGGAATTTTCGGTGGAGAAGTTTCTCTACAACGAGCACAATGAATGAATTAAAAAGGCGAGCAGCACGGGAACGGCAGCTGAGCCTGTCCAAAGACATTCGGGACTGCCATTGGGAAGAAGCTGCTAAACTTCCTTATCGGCCCCCTAATAAGGAAAACATTTTGGAGATGGCTTTAAAAATAAGGTGAAACTGATTTGGGGCATCAGCTAAATGGATGGACATATTCGAATCGCGGCGTAATATCTCCTTAGATTTGTATGTAGTTATGATTTAGTCGCGAATAAGTATTAGTTTTAGTTGAAGAAATTTCTCTACACTGTTGTCATTGTGGATATTCAACAACCAAATGGATTTTGAACACCTATTTAGAGCATCGTTTGTTATTAATATACTGAAACTGATTTGTTTCCTTACCTAGTCATTTTATTCTATTATGACCTGAAATTCCTAATGGCAGACTTCTCACTAAAGGACAAATTTTAAGGTCCCACAAATGTACGTTACAGAGAATATATCCTATCCTCACCCCTATTCCACACCCGAACAAAAATTCCAGATCCAGCTATTTTGTCCTCATTTAATTACCATATAGAGAATATTTTTCGATGAATGCAAGAACATTAATCACATTTCGTTCAATATCCGAACATTATGACATGTATAATACAATAACATGAATCAATTTGTGTTTGGCTTTTTAGACAGTATCAGTCAGATGAAGAGGGTTGGAAGATGTCAGGGGTGTGGCGACTGCTCCTCTCATATTTACCACCGAAATACTTTGGCAAAACACCTCAGAACGATTATAACCCAACATAATCCTATGCAAGAGATTTCCCCAGCACTCGGTATCGAAGGATTCCCAATGGGCAGCGATGGTATCATGGACACGGGTTCGCGTCACCGTCTGCAGCCTGTCGCACGACAGCGATGTCCCCCAAACCACGAAGCAGTTCCTTACCTCGGAACAATTTATGGGCGCCCCACACATCCCAACCTTCAATTCCGGCGCCTAGGAGACTAAATGCCCTTTCTCCGAACAGCCGTGTAGCACTCCAGGTCCAAATATGGTTCATAGAATCCTTGGATTTGCCCATCGATGTGTGGCTTAGCCCGAGAAATCAAAATGTGCAGCTTTGCCAACCCTCAAAAACGTTTTGTGTCATAACAATTTTCTTTTTTTACAAATCAAAGACACGGTGGATGTCCGGAAATATAAGATGTTCCACTTTTTAATAGGATACATTCATTACTATTATAGTTTGACGAACACTATTCTTTGACCATCAATACATATTTTTCAAGTTGGGTTCAATTTTTTCTTTGGTTTTATTCGTATTTTTTATAATAATTTGTAAAATAGGAAAATGATGGTATTTTGTATTCTACGATTTAGCAGCTACGATATCGATTCATCGACGTTTGCAATGTGGTACTTTCTTTAATTTGAATACTTAAATTTAAGCCAGCTTTCGCTGTCTTTAAAGCAGAAGTATGTTATAGTAAATGTAACTTAGGTATACATAAATTAGAAGGCCGAATGTAGCCATTGGCAGATAAAATAAAGTAGGTTAATGAAATGTATGGAAAAGAAATTGCAGGAGAACGTACTCAATTCTTCAAATGCTATTATACATTCAGTTCATTGAGTGCTTGCTTAGTTTATTGACACACCTTCCCCACAAACCGGGAAAACTTAGGTTTATTTCAAAAGTGCATATGCCTGACATTATATGGTAGTTATTAATTATTGGTATATGATGGTAGATTACCGACCTTAACAATGGAAGAGCTTATTTGCATTGTGATCGTAAAGTTATTTGTATACTTATATCTAGTTGTGATATTTGATTGTTCATTTCATGGAATCGCCTGAACATTAGTAAACCTAACATTTGGAATTACAATACGTGTTTTGTGACGACGGTCTCCGGATAGTAATACCTCACTACAGGTGCTCCGACGACAGTCATCGTTTTCAGTGGGGCAAAGAGGAACAGCTCGCTTCGAAATCTGTCCATTCACCTGAGTTCACACAGATCAGAATCTGTATGAGCAACACCACTTACTTTCGAACAATTGTTTGGACACCCCCAAGCAGGGCGAACGGGAAACATGGAGGGCATCAGTCAGGCAGTTTACGACGCCGCAAAGGGCCGGAAGGGCAGACCAAGAGCACCTCAAAGGCTCGTAGAAAACCGCGTTTCCCGGGAACGTCGATGCGGACGGGACTCGACGTGTTGCAGACCTTATCGTGGTTGAGCGCTTTCAGAGATAGGAATCGGAACGCATTGGAGCGCCCTCCCAACCCCGCGCAGGAACTAAATTGTTTTTACGAAGTATTATTTAATGTTTGTTTCCTCGACGTGGTATTAGGTTTCAGAAGTGAGCTAACAAAGGTTGAGTAGAGCACAAAAAATTAGGAGAACTCATTTCGGGTGTTAACATTCCGAAATACAACTCACTAAGAAATACAAACAACTGTGTATTATGCTAATTTGAATAACAAAAATAATTTCTTATAAAATTCACAATGCATTTTTAGAATACAATTTTCCTTTCATTTGATGGGAATTGCATCTGAGTTTTTTGAACTATTACGTCTGTGACAAGTGCACACAGCATAGTGTGCCGCCTGGTTCAGTTATCTCCTGTATGGGGATGTCTCTCAGGTCTTCCGGGGTTTAGGTCTGGGTGGAAATGGTGTACAGTTGTGGAAGGCGAACCGGTGGTGTAGCGGATAATACCCTTGCGATCAAAGCAAGAGACCCGGGTTCGAGTCCCGGCTGGTCGCCATTTTCACCTGACCGAAACTTATCACAAATATTCTCCACGTGTAGGGTTCACGGAAGAAATATGTACCTATTACATCTGTATCCGCAATCGGAGGAAAATTTGTGCAAGATTTCGAACGAGGAATCCAAGAAAATATTAGTTGATCTCAAGTGTCAACAAGTGAGAGATATAAGTAAGTGATCTTGTAAGTAATTCGGAAACAATTTTCCTCTAGAAATTCGTATTAGTTTTTGTCATAACACCGGTTTTGAATAGAGCTTCAAGGTGAAAATTGATTTAGAGGAAGAAAATTGGTCAGCGGGAGGTCACTAGTGACCCTAGCACGAAGCAGAATTAGTTTATTTAATTCTTACGTGAAGTATACAACAATACTATATTCAACAAGAACCCAGTAGAAGCAATGTATTTACATAAAACTAATATAAATAATACAGTAAATAGAGAACGACGAATTTTACAATCCCTATGAACTGAATTAATTTTATTCCGTTAAATATGGAATGAAATAGATCAGAATTAAAAGGAATTAGAAAAGTTGAAATAAGTTCATAATTGCGAGTACATTTTGGCAGCAATATAGTCTATTGTAGAAGAAAGGGAAAAAGAGATATCTTTTTTGCGCCAATTGTCAAATACAAGTTTGTTGTTCTAATTACAGAAACAATTCAACATGCTCTTTGACATGCATTTTGAAACTACAGTGACTAAAATGAGAGAAATGTTTACAGATCATTGCTTTTATTTGTTGCTTGTATCATTGTATGGTACGATTTTTTACAGCGGTTCCTGAAAGCTGTCTAATTTTTTTGTGAATAGTAATTGGACATACAATGAACATAGCACAGTTAACTCACGGTTTGAATCAAAATTCCATGATATACATCTTCCGTGTTGGGAGTTGCTGACAAAATGAGTGACTCGGTATCCGATAAGTAGGTATGAAAGGGAGTTTACTCCCTTAACTTCTCGTTTCAACATCCCTATTGCCAAAACTTAACATTTCATCCAACCCGTTTCGCCTAATTCCTAGAACATTATATTCCCAATGTTAACTTTCCCGAGTGGTATATCCTCTAAATTTGTGTGAAACCAACCACGGGGAGATAGCGCCTCCGGGTACGATATGCCTCGGTCCCCACGCGCCAATGCCAGATGCCCTTATCTGCGCTTGGAGAGCTCCTGGTGGTCAGTGTCGAACGCCGATGGTAGTTCTCGAGCTCCCGCGGAGATACTCGAATGTGACTTGCAGCTGACCGTGTGACAAGACCTGACCACGACTTCCAGGGTGGATGTGAATTATTTTCCGAGACAGTGCCCGATTTTCAAGTGATTCAATATTCAGTATTTATCGTGTATTTAAAACCCCGCCGAATAAAAATTTGCGTTTATATTATGTAAAGAATGCGTGTATTGCGGGCATTCGGTTGTGTCCGAATATTGACGCGATGTTGCAGATGAAAATGTTTTTGAAGGTCGGAAATCACTCAATTTTCAAGTCCCGAAAAGATACATCAACGTCTCTTGACGAGTGAAGTGGCAATAATTGAACGAATTAATGAACTCAATATGATCATTCACTAACAGAGAGATCATCCGGAACGATATTAGCAGTTTTTTTGAGTTCTCACTTCGATCAGTGGATCATGTTAACCTAAAGCAATGCATTCGAGTAGCATTGAACCGGATGCTATTGTTGTTCACCGAGTGAAAAACTTTTGGAGTATTATTGTAGAAATGGTTGGTGGTGCAACGGCAGGGCTGTGACCTACTCCTCTTACAAAACTAACTCGTATATACGAGCATCTACTTGCATGTGTGATACGAATTGATAAATTCGATTGTAAATTTTCACTCGTATAGTGTCCCTGTAAAGATGCAGTATTATTTTCAGTCATATCATCTGAAGTGCTTTCTTTTCTACGAAGTAAAACTCCATTGTTGAGGTCTTAGAGGAACTGTGAAACATATGTGTGAAACTCTTAGAGGAACTGTGAAACATGAGATTCAAATGATCCTCCAATCGTTCAGGTAAGTTGTACATACCAATGGAAAGATAAATGAGATAATAGTTATTCAATAAAGAATTATTAAGAGCAAAATGATTTTCTCAGGCTAGTTATATTAAGTATTTATTGATTATTAACTTGCAGACGAAATGGAGACCTTGTGTTCGACCAAATTAAGCAGACCAATTTTTATTACCACATGTCGCATGTAGACATGAAACTTTAAACACACACGCAACACATCATTTTAGACAACAAGTATATATTGACTAGTTATATTAAGTTTCTTATTTTAAACTTGTAATTAAGAAGTTTGAGACAAAATTCTTATTCACTATGAATTCCTAAGGGGTGTGTTATTTATGAAAAGGCAAGTTAATTAACTTTATTGGATTCTTTCTGGCATAGTAAAATACACACATCTTCTGTATTTGAATAATTTTCAGGTGCCTTTCCTCTACACTGGTACATATTATTCATTCCCGAGGCACACTTCAATTACAACTACAGTATAACCAGACGTCGCGTGTAACAAGACACCTGAGTTCAGTTTCAGCATGTGGCCGCTTGGAGCGCTGCCTTAGCGTCGAGTACAAAATGCTTGCTGGTGTACTCGGAGTTTGTGCTATGATATAGACAGTTAATATAATGCGACAAAGACAGAATATAAATGTTAATATAACATCTAAATTATATGAAAATGGTGTTGGTGACGTATTGTTGGCGTAATTCAAAATGAAATTAACTCACTTAGTCTCGCCGATTAGTTTATTATTAGAGTCAACTAACAAGCATTTACCACTTTTCCTTGATCGGAGGAAGATTACTGAAGATGACTGCTATGCAATCGAAAGTTGACTCTAATATAAATATATGTTTGGCGAAACTAAGAGAATTAATTTCATCTAAATTAAAGTTTACTTTTGTAACGCTTTTATTAGCTCACTTTTTCTTTCAGGGACTACTTATTAAGCAACAGCAATAACATTTTGCGTACTTGTTCATCAACATTTTATCACAAAAGCTAAAAAGAATGGAATACAATATAGTAAAATGTTTCAATAACGATTTCATAAATGTTTGTACTAAATAGTGAAAAATTATGTTTTCATGAAATTATAAAGTTAAGTAAATTAAGATTTATGGAAATTAGAAGCTTGGAGCGCGAAAATATTTCGTAAGAGGTTTTTCAGTCTTTCTTGAGTAATATGCCAATTTTTATTATATTTTATGAGAATAGTTGTATTGTATGTTAAGAATTAAGAATAAGGGTTATTATGAATGTATTGATAAATGTATAAAAATTTACAAGTTTTCGCACTCAATGCTTTTAGTTATAATAATCTGTCTACATTTTATACCTTTATAATGAGGGGAAAATTGTATTTTCCCTTTTAGGACAAACATTCATAAAAGCGTTTTTCGTAAATCTTCTTAAGTAGTTTGATTAAACAGTCTTCTGAAGAGTTCTATCCTTAGAGGTGAATTATTTAATGAAGAAATTGATTTTAATAAATTTATTGTCAAAAATTATACATTATACTTCCATACAAGAGTAATACAATTAAGAGTGCCTTCTTAATTGCAGTATTATACAAACTTGATTCTTAAAGATGAATTAATAAAATAATGAACACCTAATGTAAGAGTTCCAACTGTACTATATTTCCATTTACATTAATTGTGGATTCAACAACATGAAATTAAAGAAAGATTTATAACTAAGAAAAATTTGTTTAAAAAATTATTTTTTACTTCGAATGTTCAACTACCTGTAAACGTTCATAAAGACTGTGCGCCATGGTTAGGAGGAAGAGCAGACCTGATGGCGCGAACTTTGGCACCTCAGGAAATACGACATTAAATAAATAAATAAATAAATAAAACTATTGCAACATCATATGAATAACAGCTTTTCCTTACTATATGAAATAGTTTGTTATTTCCTCTGAAATCCACTACATAATCTTTGTCGAAAGTAAACTAAAAACTTCTACAAGAAATTCCGCCTAACCATGGCGCACAGTCTTTATGAACGTTTACAGGTAGTTGAACATTCGAAGTAAAAAATAATTTTTTAAACAAATTTTTCTTAGTTATAAATCTTTCTTTAATTTCATGTTGTTGAATCCACAATTAATGTAAATGGAAATATAGTACAGTTGGAACTCTTACATTAGGTGTTCATTATTTTATTAATTCATCTTTAAGAATCAAGTTTGTCTAATACTGCAATTAAGAAGGCACTCTTTATTTTATTACTCTTGTATGGAAGTATAATGTATAATTTATAATTTTACTTTCTCCGTGAGAAAAAATTGTAGAGCATAAGATTTTTCATATCAATAATTATACCGTAAAACCTAAACTTAGCAATTAACTTGAACCGAAATTATAGAAATTGCAACATCTAATGTTACAGATTCCTCAAATAAATTAAATGGTTTTATTCCCAACTTAGTAAAGGTCTTAATGTATTTTCTGACCTTCCCGAGTAAGAGCAGTTCGGAGTATTTCTTTAAATGTACAGATGCATTAAGTATTTGAAACATTTTGAGAAGTTCCAAAATATTTCAAGAACCAAAAACTTGTCTACCGAATATTGAAGAAAAGATGATAGATAGATTAGGTAGGTAGATAGATAGATACATAGATAGATAGGTAGGTAGATAGATATAGGGAATCTATATTTTACCATAAAATTCAAGGGAAATTTTTCGTAAATCAAATTTTAAAAATTATGTGAAAAAAATACACAAAAATATGTGAGTAAATGTTGGATTACTGAATGCCGTTGGTATTTGAATGATGATAAAAATATACGTTTCATTTCCTTTTACATACGTCATGCATAGAACATGGTGGTAATATAAAACATGCTTTTAATACGGAACCTTTCAATATTTCACCTGGGGCGAAATGCACTCCGATGATGCATGCGTTCTTGAACGAGACTAAGGTGTCTAAACACGTATATATGTACACCACTCTGTGTGGTTAGGTAGAAGAGCAGGTCGGACGGACTGAACCTCGCTACATAATAAAATATAACATCAAATGAATAAATAAAAATTTAAGAGGGTGTGTAAACGTATGGTCCTTATACACGCTGAACTACCAGTAGACCCTCGAGAAGCGAGTGACAGGCTACAATTGTCGGTGAGGAAACTCTTTTTGATTTCTGATTTTCCCGAAAAATGTATGTATCTCGTCCTTCAGAACCATAAAAAATTCAAAATGGCAAAAATGGAAGTATAGAATCTGGTTTTTTAATTATTTGTGAGCCTCTTTCACAAACTCACAATTTTTAGTTCACAAAATTGGAGTTAAAATACTACCTTTGCTAACTCCGAATCCTGAATAAAACTGAACGTGGAAACCTATACTTACGTTTTTTTATATATTTAGTCTATCTACCTAAATTTTAAATGTTTTCAATCTGTCTGTATGTCTACAGGAAGAAATGAAACGAATTATTCTGATCGAGTGAAACCGGGTTTTGCTCCGGTTTTCCTTCGGGTGGAGGCGGATATCTGATATAGGTTCTCTAGGCTTTGTCTAGGGGCGTGTTTATTTTAACAATAAATCGTGAATTTAGTGTTATATCAATTCTTATGATTTTTAAACACTATACTCAGTATAATCTATAGTTCGATAATAATTTGTACATGTAAAATAAATTTTTTGTGTTAAATTACAAACATACTGACATTCTATTAGTATTATAACTCGCAGCTAACTTTCTATCTTATGTAGGAATTTTTGCTGAATTTTTTGAATCCGCCTCTGCCTTCGGGCCATTGATCGGAATTGATGGGATGGTCCTTTGCTTGCTCCCGGAGAGTAAATTAGTTTATTGTCCTCCACGTGGTCATACGCAGTTTGTACTGCTTTTTTGACAATAAATTTATTTCATTAAAGTTTTGCAATTCATTGGTAAAAAAATTATATAAATTTGGCGAAAGGGATCACGGTTTTTCTAAGACCTTCCCCCTACAAAATTCAAATATGACCCGATTTCCAATGAGCACTTATATTCAGTTACATACATCATGTGAAGTTGTTTAGATCCTTTTACCTCAGATCATAGTTCATGTAAACAACTATATGTAACTTTATTATGTATTTGTGTATTATTCCCAATACAATAATTATTTTGAACTGAACTTGGTAAGTATTGACACTTGTTGAATAGAAAATGTAAACATATGAAACTAGCACTGACAATAAGTTAGTGAAACATTCAATCAGTTCTTCACTCTTTTGAAAAATTGGCATTATTTAAATAAAAAGGTATAGATACATTGATCAGGAAATTTTACATACCTATAACAGATATCCGCGTCTCGGATATATTCAATCCAAGCAATTACTTGCCACTTGGATCAATGTCCTTTCAGGCTGAACTTGTTCACCTGGAACACACATGTTACTCTGACTATTGTACAACCATTAATATATAAAGACATTAATATATAAACCATCAAATATTTCAGGAATAATATGATTCAATCTTTAGGCACTCAGACATATTTCACTGCCATTTCCATTACTTCTAAATTGTTAAGAGATATGTTAGTATTCCCTGATAAAGAAAACTGAAAAAAGGTATGAAACTATTTATGGAGACAGTGCCATTCAGGACATAATATTTCTTTGCCCAAAATAATCTTTGTGTGCAATCAGTATTTATCTCCAAAATTAACTCATACACAAATATGACATTATTTATTTCAAGAAAAATATTCCACAAGTCATAAATGTTTTTCCTCTCTAAGATAGCTATGTATTTTTTCATTTAATCTATTCTTGCTCCAATTCCAATACTCAATTTTCTCATTGTCATCAGGTATTAACAAAATTGGAAATACTTAAAATACAACAATTATCTTTTGCTTATTTACTACAAAAATACTTTTGAACCAAATACATAGTAAATGAATTAGATATGGTTGAGGAAATTAGTCAAAGAATGAATTTTGAATGGAAACAAGGTCAAGAAGAAGGCACCATAAAAATAACTGTACAGAACATTTCTGACAAGATCTCATGTTTAGTTTTTCCATGATGTTTATTTTCTTCTAAAAACCTGTACAATTGTTTCCTGTATGATTAAATATAATTTTCCATGTCCTCCAAAGCTCTTAGACAAATTAATCATGTTACGTCGAATGAAAATGGGAGAAAATGGGATCGGGATTCGAACCCGGGACCTTGAGTTCTACGCGCTCATGCGCCTACCAACTGCGCCATCCTGTTCGCCTCTCGGGCCCGTCTACCATTCTCATTCAACTTGTACGAGCTCAAGGTCCCGGGTTCGAATCCCGGTCCCGTCTCCCATTTTCATTCGACGTAACATGATTAATCTGTTACCTGGCGGTGAGGTTCACCGTAATCTAAGAGATTTCTATGCTCTTAGACAACTTAATTTATTTTAAAACCTTGAACATTATATGTTAGATGAAACCTATGCCATTTGATTTTATATTTAGAACCCACAATAAATGTGATTAATACATGTCAAGCATAATAATAATAATAATATGTATTACAAATACTACCCCAACAATTTATTTTAAAATACATTTTTGTTTGCATGCTATTTTCCATAAGACAATCAAGACAGCCCGTTAATGTGATTGTTATATTTCAAAAATGAAATAACAGTATTCATGAAATCAAAAATAGTTTATTGGGCTTAAATTTTTATTTATTCCTATATTAGAGGTTATATTTCATTACCATTTCTGCTGATGTCAAATATTTTTTCTATAAGTATGCAATATCAAAGACTTATCATCAAAATGTCCATTGAAGGGTCATAAAGTAAACTTTATATCATCCTAGGCTTTTTATTCTCATCAGTTTTATCACATTTCAATAGCTAATATGGTAAATTGTTCCCTAGGAGGAGTTAATTTTTTATGTCATGATGCTATACCAAGATATTTTCTTGTCATTGTTTTATTTGAAAGATTTACTGTACTTACACCATGCATGAACAGTATCACTAGAAAATATTGATTTATTTATTAACTGATTTAATATGTGCCAAACATGTCTACAATGGAGAAAAATTGAAAGAATCATATCTTACCTTAAAAAAGACTAGTTACACGCGATACCAAAACAGCACACAACGAATCGGGAGATATTTACGGGTACAAAAAACATGAGAAAGTTAAATATATATTGTAACTACATCACTGAAAAATGTTTGTAAATGCAACTGATCTCTAAACTGATTTTTTTGCAGTGGCTAGGTTTAATATAAAAATTAACACTAAAACCCTAAACCTCTTTCTGCATGGGAGGGAACTTCAATGAAATCGATTGCACTTCTCTTATATTCCCTTCTTCGCATTACCTGTTCGTGTAACACGTCTCAAGACCTTAGATTTCCCCACAGAAATTTCAGATATTTCGCGTGTTTATTTCGCAACGTCACCGAAGCGTCGTACTTCAGGTTTTTTTCTTCCAGATCAAAGGAGATATCATTCATATGTTCGTGTCATGGCTGCCAAACAATTGACAATTTAAAGCAACTTTGTCATATCGAAAGTACTTTCCCTGACAAATTTAAGTTTACATCAATAGGAGAATCATATTATAATTACAGTTTCTATGAAACTATGACTCTACAATTAACAATTAATTTTCTTAGACGATCCTATTCCCCAACATACTACAGGTCTTCAATTGTAGGAGGAACAAGATCACTACGCTGTTTTCGTCAGTCTTGTAGTTTAGGTTGGTTCCTGTCCTTGTCATTTTCTCCACATCATGTAATAATAATTCAACGTTTTTAATTCGTTATCACACGACATGTAATAGACGCGACACAATTTTACCCCCCCCCCTGATCTTGATATAGCAAGGTGTCCTAAATCTCGCATTGTACACGAACAGACTTGTCTTTCATATATCCTTCCCGTACGCCATCCGCGTAATACATTAAAAATTCTGAACTTGTCCTGAATTACAAATAATGCACAACATATGGAAATATTCAATGCATAACTCACCTACAGCAAATCTCTCTTGGGCTCTGAGGTAGACTCAAGCAGACAGGATAGCTCTGGAATCCAATGGCAAGCACGTACAAGTCATAAGAAACAATTGCTTTGGACAAAGTTTATTTTTGTTGGCTTTGGTTACTTTATCGATTTCTGCCAAATGGAAAACTTAAGATATTTTACACCGTATTGATTTTTTATTTGAAAGCGGATTGTTGATAATGTTAACAAATGTAAACTTACTTAAGTGCATTTTAAAATTAATTCGTTTCCTAAAGCGGATATTATAACACAGAACAAGAGACTCTTGTTTCTGTTATAGCTGCTGCACCACAAGAGTTTGTCAAAGCTTAAATGATGTTCTGAAGATGTCCACTTAAATTTGATTACCTAATTAATATTTTAAAATCAATAGAATTGCTGATTAACCAGGGAAATATTAAATTTCCCGCAACCAATAGGCTTGGCCTGATTGGGGCTTTTTGTGTGACATGGTCGCAAACGAGTAGTACATGTAACCTCTCGTGGCAGCGCCAAAGGATCTAGGGGAATTTTATATTGTCTTTAAGCTAGTATGACCAATTATTCTAAACTTGTCATAAACATACAAACAAACAAATAAAACAATAAAGAGAAAGGTAGAGAAATAAGGAAGGAAAGAGAGAAATAATTGTCCACAATGTCTCTTAAAATACTTTTCTACATGTGGCAAACAAGTTTGGGAAACTTTTTCCATCTTCAGTGTTCTTCTGAACAAGAATATAAGAACAATTGCATAATAATCAACAGAAATATATAAATGAAAGCTACAGAGTATACAGAGAATTATGTAAATAAATAAATAAATAATGAAATCTGAGCAGAAATATGAATTAAAAATGAATATATGAACAAGAGAGATGAACATGATAATAACTTGCCAAAGGAACAAGGAGGTAAAGATAATGAAAACTGTCCCCAAAAAAGTAAAGCCACCCTGTTTTTGTGCAAATAGAAAGTAGAATAAAATGGATGTAGTTGTCTGTTTAATTTAGATGGTGATATGAGGGAGGGGCTTAAAGTTGAGGGAAGATAAATAATATTGAGAAACGACATGAGGTTTTTTTTGCAGACAATTTAATTTTGAATCATATTAAGATAGTTTGCATGTCACAATTATGGAAAACGAACAGTTTAGGAGTTTAGAAATTCAGGAAAACAAATAATTCAGGAGAAAAGTCATTACTGTGCTTCCTTTTTAAATTGTGACATGTGATCTTTCTTAATATGATTCAAAATCAAATTCTTCAAAAACCTTAGTTCGATTCTCTATATTATTTATATGCAGAATAGTAGACATAAACATTATCCTTAAAAGAGGCAAATAATTTCAAACGAGTACATATTCAAATAGTACCTTAGTCTGTTCGTCAAGTAAAGTGAATGAGGGGTTTCTTAAAAGTTTTGAAGGGTCACTTCAAGCTCTCATATTTCTTTAAGTGATTTGCAAGGGCTGACAAATCACGGTTTATCTTCCAAGTTCTAATGTACTCGTCCAATGTGTTAGCAAATTACCTATCCACCTGATCCGCTTAAAGCTTTACAATTACTACAATTAAGTTTATCGAGTCCATTTCTATCCAGAAGTTGTATAGAATCTTTTTGAGTTAGATATTTTCCTTAAGTATTACTAGTCTTATAACTTGTTTTTATGTAATTGATTTAATCAGAATCTGGTCTATTCAATCATTTTAATAAAATTTTCCCTAGAATTACAATTATGTGTATCTTTAAAATATTTTATTCTTCTGCCAAAGAATGTTATTTTCCATTGCGCATATGAATTATTTAATCTATTTTTAAGATCAAATTGTTTTGTTATTTTTTTCTTCTTTTAATTGTTTTCTTTGGTAAATTTGATAATTTTACTTGCAATTAGCTAAAAATATAACAGTTTATTTCCCCTTTAATAAAAAAATATCTTAATTAAAGGACATCTCTTAAAAGTTTTTTTGTCTTAGCTTATGACAGGAATCACAACTAGTCAGCATCGAATAACCAAGAAGAATGTGTTATTGTGAATTGAAACGATGGCCTTAATACTGGTAAATAAGGCAGTGTAAATTCTAAGTTGTGCTTTTGTATATTGATGCATTTTTAAATATGGGATAAACCATTATACTTATTATGCATTATCCTTAGAGAGGTGGTGCTTATGTATGGTACTCTGATGTAGCAGATTTTGCCAGTAATTATAGTTTGTGACAAATATTTCTTGAGGCTGAAAATTTTTTCTTTGCTTTTGATGAAGTTAAAATTTGAAGTCATTACTTATGGTCATGGTATTCAACATTAACTCTATTAAAATTGTCTTTTGTCATAGGCATAGTGAAATATCAATGTATCCCTAAGTTGTTGTTTTTTGTGGGGCTTTAGGGCTCGCCAACATCGAAGGTCATTAGAGCCCATTGTACCCCTAAGTAGTAGATAGATAAGTAGATGACTGATTCATGGTAATAGAATATTTTAAGATTAATTGATATTGATTAAGGTGATAGGATATGTAAAGGATTAATTACATCAGTGTGGCTTGGTTTTCTGTAGATACTGAAGTGAATATGATATTTCAAAGCTATTATTAAACACAAAATTGGTCATTTACTAATTCCTTTCTGAAGGAATCTTTTGGGTAAGGAATTCAAATTGCTTTAAATTGGTGCAGCTGTCTCAACACACCATAGGAAAAGGTAAATCATATTATCTACATATCAGCATGAGCCCAAAACCATATTTAACAATGAGTTGGGAAGTTAGAAAGGATAATCTTTTTAAAATTGTTAAATATGGTTTTGTTCTCATGCTGATATGTAGATGATATGATTTGCCATTTCCTATGGTGTGTTGAGACAGCTGCACCAATTTAAAGCAATTTGAATTCCTTACCCAAAAGATTCCTTCAGAAAGGAATTAGTAACGGACCAATTTTGTATTTAATAATAGCTTTGAAATATCATATTCATTTCAGTATCTACAGAAAACCAAGCCAAACTGATGTAATTAATCCTTTACATATCCTATCACCATAATCAATTAATATTTATTTCAATATCGATTATTTCAATATCAATTAATCTTAAAATATTCTATTACCATGAATCAGTCATCTACTTATCTGTCTACCACTCAGGGGTGAATTTTGGATAATCTTTTAAAAATTGTTCACAAATATCCCTTCAATAACAAGTTTGAACTAAAAGGAAAGTGGTGAAGCTCATTTTTTTATTTGTAGCTAAGGTCATATCTATATTCCCCATAGGAAAATCTATTATATAGAATAGTGTGGCATATCATAACTCTCATATTCACCACACAGTTAACAGCACAACTTTGACTTGCAAGGCAAATATGGCAAAGGGTGGGAACAGATGTGTAACTCATTTTTATCTTCCTATATTTGTTACAACTTTCAGGGGAAAATGGTGAAATTTAATGGTAACCTGTTATACTTTTGAAGGGAAAATATGTGTACCTCAATAAAACCCATAGAAACCATCCTTACAATTTTAATTTCATAAACATACTTTAACACCAGTAGAAACACAAGTTAAGTAAACTTATTACTGAGCAGTTTTGACTTAAAGTATTGAAAATATTAAATTATTCATTTTTACAGCAATTCTGTTTAAACACTTAATTTCTGAAAATGACATTACATTGCTGTACACCACTATTCCTATCATCAACTCAGTTAAGAACTCATAGCTAACTTTGTTTGTAGGAACCAAATTTGAAAATAAAAATATGTTAAATGCACATACATCATTTAGACTGATTAATAAATCTGTTAACATAATCTAACTTATCACTGTTTGTGGTTTTAGAAATCAGAATGTGTTCAGTTAACAAATCTTGCACTTTACCTGCTATTGAACAAATCATTGACACAAAACCATACCAATTTCTTATTGTTTGATGCAAATCTTTTACATCATAGATGAGATCAAGTGACTTTGCCATATTTTATTTATAAAATGTAACCACTGCTATCCACTTATGACTTCATTCCTACTACAATTCTTACCAGGCTATTGACTGTTCCTCAAAGTGTCAAAATAAGCATTCAAAAGAAAAAGACAGGAAATTATATTTATGAAAACTACGCGAGAATCAATTTATAGTACTGAATACTATGTTAAATTACCTTAAACTGATGAACGTACTCCAGTTTTACATATCATAAGCAACAAATTTCACTGGACACACATCACAGCGTACAGACAATCTAAACACGTGTACTGACAAATACCGTCATGGCCATTTATGATTCTTCACTGCAACAATATATTTGACATACCAGCACACAGAGGCCTTTGACGTATCCCGTACATAGTGGAATAACATAAGGTGTGTCATCGCGCATCGCGGCGGAGGGGACGTTGGCCAGCAAATGAAACGCAAGACATTTTTTGAGAGGGAAGATCAATGTGCTGTACAGATTTGTGTAATATGTTTGACTGTCTTGCAAGCGCAAAGCGATATCCTAATATGCGCTCCGAAAAAAGTCTTTCATATGATTGGTTTGCACTGCGCATGCTCAGGACGGGTACACCTGTCTTATTCCACTATGTATCCCGTACGCATGCTCTGTTAGTGCTAATGCTTACATTGTTGATCTTAATTCAATTATTATATCCAAGGAGAATGTATACAGGAGTAGAAATGGGGGTATGTACGAAAACCGTAAGTTGGGAAGCTCGAACCCGTCTTCAGCGCCATTTGACGGTGACTTTGGAACTAATTCAACTGGTTTAAAAGATCCGATTCCCTCAATCCTACACATGTAAAATAGCTAAACGTATGACTCTTTTACCACGAAGTAGTTAAATTTCACTGTAAGGAAAATGTGAGTGTAAACAGTTGCAATCAAGGATCCTATTACAATACATGAGTAGCATAGAGAAAATCGAATCTTTTAAACCAGTTGAATTAGTTCCAATGTTACCGTCCGGTGGCGGTGATGAAGGGTTCGAACTAAAGCACTATAAGTACAGGTATTCGCATGCGCCATTATGGATCTAAAATGGTGTCAAAAACATGATGTAGCGCTTGCCAATATAGGAGTCAAGCCGTTTTAATTTAGAGAATTTATTATTTTTTGACAATTTTTTGATGAAAAAGAATATCGTTATTAAATTGTGAATACTTTCTGAGTCTGATCGTGATACGCATATCCCATATGGGTGCCAGCTTCGTTAGATCCATCATGGCGCACGCGAATACTTGTACTTCTAGTTCCTTAGTTCGTACGTCCCCACTGACGCCGGTTTTTGTACATACCGAAACTTATCCCCAACTAAATAAGTTTCCACTCCTATATTTAGTCTCCTTGATTCTTTCTTTAAATGAGCTATTAAATATATCGACCTTCGTTTACGAATTCAGCAGCACTAAGGATGACATTCGTAGTTATACAGAATTCCCACATACAGAATCAGAGAAATAGAATCGGGGAAGTAGCACTAACGCAAAATTTAAAATATCACAAATTAATAAGCATAACTACAGTAAATTGTTTGTTTTGATGTAACTTCCCAGTCATATAAACTCTATGAGCCATTTTTGCGCTTTTACTACGAATCCTACACATAAATACTGTTACGGTGAATAAACATGAGTTAGGATAGGGTAGAGCGAGCGAGCAAGCTGCGCAGTAGAATGAAATGTACTCCAACATTAAACCATGTGACTTAGCAAAAAGTAGCGCGGTGGATTTGAACTGGTATGCTAACGCTAGAGGAGGTTTCTAAACACGCACGCTTTCTGCTAATTCGAAGAGAAAGCAATGGTACAAGAGACCTTCCATGATAGTTGAAAATCATGAACAATAAGTAGTCTAACACAAACGCTGAAGGTAAAATAAAATAATGATTTCGCTGAGAACCCTCCATTAATGTTCGTCTGACATATGTAGGTTATAAACTAAAGTATTGTTTCTTTCAAAAAAATAATTATTGAGATAATTAAATAAATCAGTGGATTCTACAATTATTAGGTCAGCAATGGGAAGTATTGAAAAAAGACCTGTGTTGTGAAGTGTTTTCATCAATACAAGGTAATTAATTGAAAAAACACTCCGTGACTGCGGTGTTAGCGTGCCCATCACCAAGTCACCCCGGGTTCAATTCCAGGTGGGGCCAGAAAAAATTTGTAGCTTTTCACATTAATGTTCCAGTTCATATAGCTGCGAACCCTCCTTCCTCTATCCACCTCCTCCTAGTATCAATAACTCCAACTATTACTAACAACTCCTACTAACCCCTCCACGTGGGCCAAGTTATTAGTAAACCCACCTACTAATAATAGCCACCTACTAAGCGGCCCACTTACTAACAATAGCCTGCCACCCATCTCCTATTTCCTATTACTCCTTGTAGATAAGCTTTAGTAAGTGGGAAATAGCACGCTACATTTCCCACTTACAAAAACTACAATGTAAAAAAAAAATTGAAAAACATAATGCATATGAATTCATAGCAGGGAGAATTGGATCATTTATTGTGATTATATAGTTAAAAACTATCACATGTAATCAAACTATTTCCCTATTATTGTAATGAAATATATTTTTTAATACTGACTTGTATGTTCTTTCAAATATATCAGAATACCCTTGCACACAAGGGTACCTTGAAAAAAAAAAAACAACGGCAACACCTTAATCACAATCAGACAAAGCAAAGCAAATAGTAGACCCTTCATAGGATACTGTGAGATTGGAATAGTAATATCACCTTATTATTGTGTAAAGTACTCTCCCAGACTCATAAAGAGAAAGATTAAAATGGAATAACAGAATCAATTAAAATAGAATTAATTTCTCAAGAAACTTATTAACTTAAAAAAATAAAATATTCTTATTTGAACATAAATGATGACATGTCAAGTACTGTCTAAGTAATTTTGTAAAATGACCTCTAAGACCAGTTAATAATAAATTAATCAAAACTGGGTTAAAAACTGTTGCTCACGTTCAAAAAGTAACATAGAGGATAAATTCATTTAATGGAAATTTAGAACAGAAGTGTAAATGTAAAATTAGGAGAATAAACAGTTCAGCAGAAAGCATTTAAGGCTCCCCATCCCCAATAATGTTAATTAGCAGATAATGAGTAACTGTCCACAGAAGTAGGAACCGTGGTATTAATATCAGTTCAGATTTCATTTGCAAGTACAAGTATTTAATGAGTAGACCATAGCATTAGAGCAGAATGAGAAATGGAAATAGCAATAGATTTTATTTTCAACACAACATATTTCATTTTTAATAACAAGATATACCATAGAGAGTTGATCCATGGTTGTCCATGAATCCTGATATTTTAACAATTTGTAGCCTTGAATTTGAAACAAGAATGTTTGCAGAAATTATATTTTCAACCTTAATTATATGAATGTTAAGTGGATGATATATTCTCTAATCCTCATAACCAAGTCGGTACAATAACAGAAAATTTAACACACATAAAATAAAATTCCCATCAGAAGAAAAAATTAATTAAATTTAGAAAAATAATTATTAGACTTGAAAACAGGATAGTATTAATTTGGTATGGAAAAGAAACAAATTCAGAGAGGATATTGAATAATTTATTTGCTTTCGCATTAGTACAAAAGGAAACCATGTATATATTTTAACAGACAAAGCAATAAAACTTTCAAATGATAATATCGTTTTACCCTCTCATATTTATTTATAGTAACATTAATAAGAGCAAATATTATTCAGAACATAGATTAGATGAATATCATGAGACAGATGGGAAAAATGATGCACTATTTCTCTTCGATAAATACACCTCCCCTAAACTACATATAATATAGTTTAGCAATTTGTATAATTTATATATAATATAGTTCAGCAATTTGTATGCTCACACACATATAGTCAAGTTAACTAATAGTCAAAGGAAAGGATATGAAGTACATATTGTGTCAAATTAATATATTCTACAAAAGAAATTGTAAAACTGCTACATAGGTCAAACTAAGACAGACTTAGGGAACACAAATAAAATTTAATCAATCTATTGTACCTACGAACAAATCTATTGTCCTTTGATAGCTTTATCAGTTAATCCAGATCGTGAAACGACCACCTAAACTGAATATTATCGACGATAGTGAAGTATTTGATTAAATTATCAAGGAGGAGGAGGCTGTACTTACTTTTGAAAGAAGAGTGGTTGAACGTTTGGATAGAAGAATGTGTAAATTCATTACATTATACTTGTTCTTGCTCCAAACCAAGTAAACTGAACGAAGACACAAAACTGAATATCGTGAAACGAAAGAAGAACGTTCAATGCTGAGTTGGCCACCAGTATGCGCTGAACATTACAGTAATCAAGGCCATAGATACATAAGGTTCTGACAACGATAGACATATATCTACGGCCTTGCCAGTGATGGCGTTTATAGTGTTTTGTGTTATAGTCTCATTAGCAATTACAGAATCCAAAAGACTGGATGACTTCACCGGTTTTTAATATTTGCGGTAAGGATTGAATAGTTGTTGAAATACCTTCAAATATTTTTTTAAAAATTATGAATAAAACAGCGCCTGGCAAAAGAAAGAGTATTCCTTTTGTTGCAAAAAAGTATTCATTTACTGAACGTGCTATGAATTAATGTATGTATTGTTTTCCGTATTTTCTCTGCAGCATGGTATTGGTTTTCAATATTTAAATATCCTTAGTTACTTAACAATTTATTGTGATTTTCGTTGAAATATATTTTGCGAGATAAACATAAATATATATTAATTTTCGATTTTAATTTGGTGTATTTTACTCCCAATGGACGTTTCACATGGTCATGTTACAATTTCTCTTTCAATTTAAAATAGTTGTATTAGCTGCCACTAGGCATCGCTGATGTCACGCAGTAGTATTGTGAAATGTTTTCCATGAATTTAAATCTCACCCTTCCATGTTGTTATTTCACTCAGTACATTCTTCCTGACAATAACAGTAAGACACGTGTATGACTAGGAGAAAATTATCAAATGAAATATTGTCATAAATATGTTCAAAACAGTTTAAAATTTAAAGAAAATCATCGAGAATGGGAGGCGTAGCATAAGTGGGACGTAGAGCCCACAACGTGCATCGATCAAGAATGGGAAGCTGTGCCTGCCAAAACAACACATGACATTTTTGAGTAGGCATTTACAGGCGTTTTACAGATTTGTAGAATCTGTACACTACATTCTTGATAATAATTTTCAATATTGCGTATTTTTCTGAGCTCAGTTAAAAGCAGAAAGCAGGTAAGGCTGTTTTTTTTCCTCAGTTTCGTAGTATTTTCCCAAGGGTTCGACGGAGGTGATTCCGATACTATACGGATATTGATACAGTGAAACAGATAGGGTTAGAATTCAATCAGAAAATGGTAAGTCTCTTCCTCTTAAGTTCTTTATCTGAACTAAAACAACTTACCATATTTGGAAATACAGAATTATGAAAACTATTGTAAAAATATGGTATTAACAATGCAGATAAAAGGTACATATTCAACTGATCTGTAAAATATCTTTAAATTCCTGCTCCGAAAATGCCTTGCATTTGATTGACTATCATTACGCATCCTCGGAAGCGAACGTAGCCACAATGCAACGTATGGGAGTTCATAGAAAACTCGAGTGCTCAAGTATCTCCAGATCGTTCAAGATTCACCCATTCGATAGTTTGAATCAAAGCAAGTCGTCGTATTTTATGATCATAGAATAAAGTTATAGGAAATAGAATGGGGTTTAAACTACGGACAAGGTAGATACATCACTTAAAGCTAATGAATATTTAAAGGAGTATTCGTCACATATCACATGTCATAGTACATTTTATCATAAAATACAAGGTGGGCAAAGTATCAAAAAATATAAATTTTCTTGACTAATAGATATACAAGTATAAAAACAAAAATCCAAAATGATTACCTAAAAATAATCATTAAACATAGACGTTCAAAAATATTGTTTGGGGTAAACTTTGTTGTGTTGTATGATCAGCGTGGATTGGATAGTATGCCAATAATCATTAGTTGAATGTCCTACCACATTTATCAACTTTAGTGGAAGCTTTGTGATTCTAATGACGATTTAACTATAAGTATCAATTAATTTGGTATGGTAATACCCTTTTAGTATTAATTAGATATTTTACTTTGCGCTCGAAGTAATGGCATATACAGATTAGAAATTCCTATTCAAAATTGTGCACCCTATATTGACTCGAATCATTATTTATTTCCAGCTCAATTGCCCAAGTTGGCCGTCATCCATTCATATCGCCACATGCTATCTGTTTGGAACGGGATTGTGGTTATTGGAGAGAAAAATTACCGCCGCACCGTGTCGGACGGTTGGAGAGGCACTGGGATAGAACAATGCCACGCTTCGTACGTGACACCAGAGGAAGTGAAGTCAGCACCCATACTCTGGCTCACCGGTCGCCTTCCGACACGACCCTCTGCCCCACCTCAGCAAACAGTTGGCCAACGCTATTGTTCTCTTCGTTTTCCCTTCCTATCCCACCTTCTCACTCCTTCTTGCTCGCGCTTGTGTCCCTTTTTGGGGAGCCTTTTCCCGGTCCTCCATCTCCGTTTCCGCTTCTCATATTCTCTATTTACGTGGAGTGTCTTTAATCAATACTGCTTTTACATTTTATGGACTTTGTTTCTTAGCCTTTCATTTTCTACTTTGCTTCTTGTCTATAAACTTCTTGATATTTGTGTTCCCATCAATGTAGATTTTACGAAATTCATCGAAACTTTCGGAATGCGTAAAATTTCATCACTATCATTTCAAGATAATCCACTTGTAGATTCGTTTTGACATGAATGAAATCTAAGTAAGAAATTGTTAACAGTTGGAAAAAATTCAAGACACGGAAAGGTGGTCTTAATGAATTTTCCTCACCTCCTCTTCAAAAAGAGGAAAAATCTTATCCCCTTTTTCTTTAGAAATTATGCAAAAAAAAAATGCCATGGACATACCTGATTAAAAAATGACACAGAAATAACATGAACAATAAAAAACGACAGAAACGAGATCTACCAAGAAAATCACTTCTAGTCCTTCAGGGTTTCATCGCACGACATGATTCAGTAGCATCTAAAGCATCTATGAAATTGTCCTTTGGAAGAAAAGTTTCGAAGTAATATTAGATAGACCGAAAACCCCACGAAAAAAATTAGGTAAAGTGGAGTAGATACCTCTACCATTAATTAAGTCTCTTCGTGAAAACAATCATACAAACAGATGTCATGAATTCTGAGAAACTATGTGGAAGTATAGTAATGCATTCCGATCACTCACCTCATACTTATGCCTCGATTTTATCATTAACCGAAGATGAAATGTTCATTATTGTTTTGGTTTTTGATAATATGGCAATATTTTAATGATCAATAAACTTGTTGAATCAACGAGAACCATTATCAAAGAAATACAATGATACAGGTTTCCTCAATAACTAGCAATGAACTGTTTCTATAACTAGAATTCTATTTGTTGTTGTTTCTCACTACTATAGCTCATGACATCGTTGTTTCTTTTCCGTAGGCAACCTAGGATTTTCAAAAAATGTTCCGTTAAAATTGATACAAGTTTCAACATCGAGTTAAAAAATGTATTAACTGAAAACTGAACACTTTCGAGTTATAGCGAGAAATCGAATAAGACAAAAATTTCAACATATTCGAACGGAACATAATACCTAGAAAATATTGTATTGTAAATTATAATATTATTGAAACAGTTTTTTCCTCATATTCATATACATCCTCCTCGCGACATTATATTTACGAGAAAATCTTCCTTTTTTCCTTCGATAGTTTATATTTGCCATGTCACTGTGAATAGTGACTCGATCGCTCTGTTTTTAGCGGACTTATTACAATAACGTGCATGATTTGTGAGTTTAGTTTGGGGATTTTAATATAAAACTTCGTTGAATGAAAAATCGTAGAGGTGGACTGCGGTGATGTAGCACTTCCAAATCCTTGCCGAGTGGAAGAGCCGCTTCTACGAACTGAGCGAGGTTTCCAGCTGGGGTTTCTCTCATATGTTCCAGGCCAATGACGGTTCGGCAACCCAACATCCCTCCTTCGCAATTCCTTAGCTCAAATCATGTGGTTATGGGGAAGAGCAGATCTGATGGACTGAACCGCACCACTTCATTAAATATGACACGAAATAAATAAATGAGAACCAGTTCGGGGGAGCTAGTCCCAGCACTTCAATTTTGTTGGACACGCCATGGATATAATTTCCTCAGCTATGTCAACTCCGATTGTCCTTCCCAATCGCTTGGAGGAGTGCACCTACAGCAAGAAGTTTTGATTTGAGCGTGTCGTGTGGAGCGTGACGCGGCGCGTCGGCGGTCTCCCTTTGCTCGCAGCGTGTCTGGGAGACATGCGCATCGACGATNATAAAACCATAATTTTCAAACAGAAATGATTGTTTCATGCTCCCCAGATCCCACCCCGGTTAGGCCCCCCTTGATTACGATCTAGATCCGCCAATGCTTAGGATATTATCAATCTTCAATTACAGTATTTAAATAACTGTCTTCACTCATTTATCTATTCTCTCCGAATCTGCTGTCAGGAGTATTAATCGGTAGCAAGCCCTATCTATCAGCCATAAGTTGAACTGCATTCTTTGTATGGTGTATCTTGATATTTCCGTGAGACTAGGAGAAATTGAAAGCGATATGTAAATAGGGCTCGATATATTCTTATTGCTTCTGTAAAAATACTGATTTAAATTGTGTGTTAATTGTTTGATTTATTCATTTATAAACAATATCATCATATATTTCTTATACAAGAATCAACTTACAAATACAGATTACTTATCACGTAGGATTGCAACTAAAAGTACGAGATGGTAGAGATAATGGCATAAATAAATATATTTCAAATTCGGACCTTTTTTGGATAATCACAATAGATATTTATTACGGATCTTTTTTTCAATTCACTACCATCCGACTTGAGAATAGAGTCTTCCTCAGGTGTAAACAAAAAGTAACAATAAATATTAACTTGTATTTATAATAGTATTTTATAACATATTTGTGTCACTTCTTCTTTTTGAAAACAAATTTTTAATTATAAATGTAGGCTTCCGCAGTTGGAGTCAATATAAACTGTTTCAAACCGTGTCTCAGTAGACGTAACTACCAGCGTTTCGATCATCTGTGACCTTCTCAAGGGAAATATCAGAGTCGTACAGACGTAAGTTGCTATCGTACTCTGCTACTCGGCAAGATGGCCGAAGCGTTTGTAGTTATGTCTACTGAGGCGCTGTTTATCCCTGACAAAAAAGTTCATAAATTTTTAATTAATATTTACGTTTAACATTATGCTTAATTGTTATGTTGCTATGTTAATATTTTTATTCTATTTGTTTACTCCTCCGCCTCGAGTCTCCACCTCAAGTCGCCTCGAGTCAAAACGAAGTGTATTGAAAAACAATAAATATATATTCCGAAAGGTCGTAAGTTAAAGTTAATTTATTTAAAAAGACCAATTTTCCATCGAAACACATTTTCAGAGGAAGGATTTCTTGTGATGACCCTTTACGGAATTGGCATGTCGGGCATTGCTCTGTGAAGTGAGGTGCAGAGATGTTAGCATCGTCTGTAGATTAAGTGTTTAAGTTTCTTACTTCGACGTATAGACAGCGTGGAGGAGAAGTTTGCAGAATACTGAGAAAAAAGAAACCGCTCTTGAAAAAACCGGTGACGCTCCGTACTGAACTTCGGGAGACCAGAAAATGCAGAGTGAAAACCAATTAAAATATCCCTCGTTGTCCGAAGACCGGTTTTACATGGTCATACATCTTATGATCAAATATATGATCAAATAGATATATGATCATAGTTGAAATATGATCAAAGCGTGTGCATTACGTAGAAATATGACCGTGTAATACCGGCCTTAATATTTCCTTTCGGATAAAAAATCAATCATCTTTTGAATTTCACAAATTACAAGAACAGTGCAAGTTTGTTAACGAAGTAATGAACCGTTTAAATGATTGCGTGTTTTCTTTATTTATATACAAATTAATACTTGACCCTTTAAAATGTTTGCCCTTCAGCGCACCAGAGTGACTATATTTTTCCCCTACCACTGGAGTACCGATGTAGAGTCTCAACTTCAAAAGCATTTCTGTCGAATTGAAAAACCCTCATTTTTCTTTACAGATGCCCACTTTTCGTTAAGTCTTCTGAAGGTATGTACAGATGCCCACTTTTCGTTAAGTCTTCTGAAGGTATGTAGTAGTGGAACCCCAATTTAGATATTAGATTAGATATGCAGTGTTTTTTCGAAGATATGATTCAAAACAATGACATGTAATATTTGGAGACGTAATTCTTTGCATGAGTGAAAGGGTTATAGTTTGGTAACGCAGTTCAAATTTTACTGAATTTATTGAATCTAGACCTTCCGAAAAATTGGTTAGTGTCCCGAAATGAGTAAGAGATGAAATGGTCAGCCCTTGATTGTAGGAGTAAAATTTATTTACAAAAAACTACAAAAATCTTCTATCATGATTCATCAGGACAAAATCAGTCAACTAATCGTTCAATTCATCGAAGCAGTACATTCTTGTAAGCTCATGCATCCGATTAACGGAAGAAAATGCATGCGGCTGTGCCAAATCAAATCTATCGCATCATCATAAATAAATTAGATATAAATGAAAGTCATGAAATGACATAAAAATTCACATTTTTGTTACCAACACCCGAATATACTCATCTTTACTTATGTAGCTAAGAAAATTATTTAGAGTAGCTTACATTATTTGTATGAAGCACATATATGTAGTTGGTGATAACATAAATCAAGAACCATAGGTAATTTTTGCATAAAATTTATCGGTTTAGGTGCCATTTGGTGTCACGTTGAAATGTGGAAATGATAAATACACAACTTACTAATTGTGCTGTTAACAGAAAAAAGACCTAATGCTTTTTGGCACCGAATATAATTCTGGAACATACTTTGTCCCGGACTATGATCAGCACTACTTTTCATGAGTTAACCATGAAAATAGCATATTTCTTCTTTGCAATTTCGAAAATTATGTAACTTCAAATTTGATATTTATAGTGATCACTTTTGAATTAAAACTCTTCTCAACTCTACTGAGCACATTGTTAGAAAATATAATTCATCCTGATGGGTTAGGGCTTATCAGTGAGTTACAATAATAATTTCATTTATTTTTTAGCCAATTTTGAGGTCAGGGCAGCAATGAAACATCTTTGGACTTTCTGGGACCCAGTGTGTTTATTGCCTAAATTATTAAGATTCTGAACATTTCATCAAATTTTCTCGTTCAACTCATAATTCAAATGTAATACTGACTTATAATACTGAAACTTAGTTAAAATGTTGATCTCATCTTTTACTCTACTCAATTTAAAACCCAGTTTTTTCCCCAGAGGTAAAAACCCACAATAACGGAAAATGATAATCAGGTCAGTTCCTGATCATGAAGAACAGAAAATACGGATATTTTTTTCAGAAATGCTTAGTTAAAGCACATTTATGAAAAAGAAATATTCAAATCATACTTGTTTATTTCATTATCCCAAGAAGGTTCAGAGGCAAATGCAGATGACAAGTAAAAATAAGTTCAGGGGCCTGATTTGTCAAAATATATACTCTTCTTGGTAATATTTTATAAGCAGCAGTCATCTCTCGACAATATAAACGTAAATTAATGACTCGTTTAATTATTATCATGTCTAGAAACGATTCATCTTTCTTCACGAAGCTACGTGTTTTGATGGATGGAATTATTCTGACTGCGAAAAATAATTCATGCAACAATCCGGCTTTTAAGATATTCCAGAATACAAAACTCTAGCTACTGTCCGTCCGGAATTTGAATCCTTTATTTCAAGTAGTTTTTGTTCAAACAGAGTCGTGAATAAATTGAGTAAGATCTAGTTAAAAATAGTTCGTACATTGTTACTATTTTGTCACAAATAATTGTTCATTGATAATCAAATTGAAGATAAATGTTTTTGCTAGTGCTACAAAAATTGTCACGAGAGATATTCTTAGTTTGCTCATGGCAGAGAAATAGTGACTTTCACTTTCAATGACAATTAAGAATTTTTTATTAATATATCTCTCTCTCTATTTGTACTAATAAAAACTCTACCTATGCTGTTCAGGACATTAGAATATAAATTTCTTGAGTGTGGAAAGCAGAGAATGTTAGCCGCAAATTCGACTTAAAAATTTCAGCGAAATTGTTGGTCACATATCACGAGGAACANAAAGCACCCCCCCCGCCACAAAAAACATTGTAAATAGCATAGCTGTTACATAATGTAAATTATCCACTGCTTATGTTGGCTATAAAATGAACCGAGATGTATCCAGAGGATGTGGTAATAAAATCCATTCTTTTGCAGTCAAAATCATTTTTCTTAGGTTGGATTACATGATTTCTACTACAGGATCCGGGAGAATAATATACCCTTTTTACAATTGTCCACCATGCGGGCTGTATTGACAGGTGCATTTATGTGTCTTTGGGTAACATAAAGTATGCGATTAGTTGCCTGCAAGGTGTAGAGTGGTGAACATCTTGAGTTTGAGGGTGAGACTTATTACATAATGTTATCTCGTGGTTACGACGCAGTCGCAATTTGGTGAAGATCGACAGGGAAAAATTCCGAACCAAAAAACTATGCGAATTTCGTCTATGTATTCGTGGCTATCAGAAACCACTTCGCTGTTGGTACCCAATTTTCGTCACACCGGTCCTGCGTTAAAACGAAGATCGCCTGGGAAACCTTGCATCAACTTTAAACGTACGTTGAACAATCGATTTTGAAAATTCCATTTTTAGAAAAATTTAGAATACAAATATTGTACCTCGTAGTCTGAACGCTCTTCAACTACTTTTAAGTGTAAATAACTATAAAAGTCTTTCCAGAATTAAATGAGTGAAAAAATATTCTAATCATTATTCCGTGCTAATTTGACATGTTTGTTCTTTCTTTGTTTAAATATTCTGCTGTAGCTGTGCAACACATTATTCTTTCAACAAATGCACGATAGTTTCAATTCCATGCTCACCAGGGTTGTTAAGAATTCGTTATTTCAGCCAATACAAATATTTGCTGTTACTGCAAAATAGTACGCATCACTTAACAATGCTCTTGATTGGAAAATAAGAATACTTTGCTTACGCACCGCGAATTGTTTTGAATTTACCCTGAAATACCCGAGAGGGAGGTGATGCTTAGGGGCTGACACCTTACTCATTTGCCCTGGCTACTTCACAGCCTAGAACGTCTCAACTTTAGGTTAGCTTGTACTTTACAATAACTAAGCTGACTGCCACTGGGTGGTGGTCACTTGATAACGACGCCCGCGAGACAGATTGAAATTTGAAAATTTTGTTATATTTTTTCGGAGAATGAAAAAGAACTGAGTTTTTCTTCCTGAGTCACGTCAACCTAATGCAGTAACTGTTCTGTAAGCTATATGATCCACCTCCCTTAGTCCCAACTAGGTATGTAAGAAATTGAGATTAACAAATATCAATGCGTGGGGAAAAAAGACATTTTTCAGGAGTTGAAAATAATTCAGGGAAATAAAATATGGTTTCCAATACGTACGTAGTAAGTAATAGAGTCGCAGTTTTTCTTCTTTTTTGTTTGTATGCATTGTTATGTGCCTGGGAAGCTAATTTTTTGGTACTGTAAATTTTGACATTGCTGAATCTAACCTAGTAGTCCACAAAATCTTTGAGTGATGAAATTTTAGTCGTTAAATAGGAGTTTTATTAAGATAATGATAAACCCACATTTGTTAGGAAAGAAGATTAAAGTAAAGTGAGTCGTGAACATTGCAGGGAATGGAATGATCATGAACTACATTCTATAGGAGTTGTGGGAATGTATTTATCCACTTCTTATTTCAACAACAAATCGTCAGTTCTGTACAAAGTTTGTGATAAACGATCATTCTTTTAGAATAATTTGTAGAATTGTTAATAAATCTCACCATACGTATTCAGTGACTCAAGAACATAGAGGTATGTGATTCACGCGACTGGAACAGGTTGTCTGGAAACATGTCACGCCCACATTCGTTTTCTGTTCCATTGAAGCTTCTGTTTTCCGGTAATGGTGAGAAATAAGTCACAGGCTTTAGCAGGATTTCATAATATTTAGTGTACTTCAACTGTGACCCAATTTAGTAATCATGAAATACATTTTTCCAATTTGGCACGGGTTTAGAATTTCAATTTAAATTAAATTATTCAGTATTTGTATTCACATTTTGAGAGCTCATTCATGAACTGTAAACCACGAGAAAGATTTAAGGTGTCTAACAATTAGGCGACTACGCTCACTTGCCTCTCTCAAATTCCGCCTACAACTGCAGACAGTGGAAGATATAGGAGGGTGGGCTTCCGGGGTCCATCCCCACTCCCTCCACAGAAAAAAGTGAAAATAATTTCTGTTTTGTAAAAGAAATATATTTGGTAGGCCCATTATAGGCATTGCAAAATCAAATTATAGTATTACAGAATCATAAATTGCCATGAAATTGCATCATTTTGCACACAACTTTCCTAATTTCCCATACCCCAGACCTTAGCCCCTTCCAAAATAGACTGGCCGCAGGGAATGCTCTCACTCGAGAGGGTTGAGAGAGACCTCGAAAGGGGTTCCTGCACGAAGTGACCTCCTCACACGGTCGTGACTGTACACGCGCTGCCGCTCGCAAGTCGCAAGCCGACTGCTGCCACAGTGCATTGCACAACTCACGGGGCGGCAGGAAGGCATCCATCGCGGGCGACGGACTCTCCGCCCTCTCCTCTCTCCTCCTGCCCCTCTATCACTGCCACCTCGCTCTCCTCTCCGCTCCGCTCTGCGCCAAAACAAATGAGACCTCGCGAGTCTCCGCACCGAACTCTGACCGCGCCCCTACCTCGGCGAGCCGTTTCAGAGATCATGACAGCCACTGTCGCAGACAAAGGAATATTGCCCGTAATTATCGTGTAATTGCGCCGACCTGTTTACCGTGAATGGGTTTCCTGAAAGGATTCCCGCCCCCCTGGCTGCCTATCACTCCCCTCGTCTCCACACGGTTTCGAAAATGAACCGCACCGGAACTCGATCATATATATAATCGAGGGCGTTTTCGCTAAACGGGATGAAACCGAGGCGGTACCTGTTGACGCGGCGGAAAGGGTGCTCGAGGGAGAGGGAGAGAGGGGCGAAATCGGGATGTGCGAAGGCGTGTGCGCAAGTTGCCCCTGGTGCTCGCCGCGCCTCCTACTTATTACTGGCATTTGCTTCCCGTGGGGCACCTGTTGCGCTCGTGGAACGGCTGCGGGATTCTCATAGGTTCGACTCTCGCAGGATGAAGAGGCGCTAATATCGGCACACTCAAGGGTTGTCCCGGTCGAGTGACTTACAAACATTCGACATACATATTCAGCAATATGTGTAACAGCTATTAACCAAACAATGAGGTATTTCCGACATTTATTCCACATGTAATGACAAACAAATGACTCGTAGTGATTGCCTAGACAGACGAAAATTTTATCAGATTCTCGACAGAAAAAACAAGAACAATGTTTAGACAAACCTAACGAAGCAAGAAAATATAAACCAAGACGAGTAGTGATGAAGCGTAAATTCATTGAATGGCAAAACAAAACTCGGTACCCCGACATGACGTATGATGATGGACTAACTAGGAAAACTCACGTGAGAACAATACTCGGAAAAGCGAGACATCGCAGTATACTGACTACAACCAAATTACCGTCAATGGTGAAAATCAAATTGTACAAAACGTGCTTACTACCGTTAATGACTTTCGCTTTAGCAGTATGGACAACACAATATATGAACCTACTCCGACCGATAAAAAATAAAAAATAGAGTTCTAAAACTCATTACCCGACCACCCCTTATGACTAATTTAACCATACTTTGACCAGAACTTCCAAAGACTACCAAAAAAATTAACTTCAACGAGCATTCGTCTGTAAGGAACGACCTGAACCATTTAAGACATTTACCCAACGAGTTCTAGAATCGCAAAGCTACCATCTGACGGACTTACACCAGACGGTCCATTAGAAACATGGAACCGATCTTCATCTGTGCACCATCATATCTGTACATACATAATCTTGTACATAAGCATTCTATATAAAAAAAATCATTTCTACATTTAAGTTAAAACTCAACCAGTAAAACCCTAACCCCGTCCCAAGTGCAAGAGTGTAAGCTTATCGAGATGCAGTGAATGAACAGCAAGACGTATTAAGCCCTGGGACTGTCAAAAGAAGTTACTCCATCTCCAGCGAAGAAAAAAAGTGTATATTGGGAGTTAACCATTGCGACGCTTCAATGTAAAATCTACGTTCGTAATGTAAAATCATTGCGTTGACCTTCACCCGCCTTCATTGGGTTCTTTCACGCGGGACCGAAGTGTTGAAGTTTTCTAAAATTCAGGCGAAAGAGTGACTCTTTTATTAACGTACGAACAACGAACTGCTAAAGCATCCACACAGCGATCACGTGCGCGGTGTCTAACGAAAAGAACGCAATGAGAAGCGAATCAAAGCGAATATGTCAAATAATGGTTGTAAAACGGCGTGTCAAAACGTCAGTGAACAATGGTGAACGAAGAATAGAGCGAATCTGTTTGAGACTTTTGCGCCTCCGAAGTGAAGTGACTGCTGAACTACGCCCTGACCTTATGCTTCTCTTCGTTTTACTTCACATACGACACACACGCCGCTTCGCGTCGAATCACTCGTTTTAAAGAATCAGTTGATCACGTATTACATGACTATCATGAACGACATAGAACATGGACCGCCGTAACGCAATTAACGACGATAGCGCCACTGTGGTGGCCAACAGGTGCAGTCTGAGAAGTAAAAAAAACCGCTAAGAGATAACATAATACAGGAGGAAGAAAGATCAATAGCAAATGATAGATTTAATGACAGAATATAAAGAAAAAGAATAAAGGGTCCCAGGTAATGAACAGACAAGGTTAGTGTTCAGCAACCTTCGTGTCGAAATGTTATCGACATAAAGAGTAAATGCAGTGGGATTGAAAGAGCTGTTTGCTAAGATGTCACCGAGCGTTGAGAGAATCAAGTCACAAAAGAATCAAAACACAAATTTCTTCATAATTACTGGAAACATAATGCAAATTACATAGTGAATAGCGTAGCTGTAATTGGAGCATCGTTTTAATTTCCAATAAGAATGGTAGCAATTTGCTGAAGTGGGTGTCATGGGTACCACTTCAAAATCCAGTAAGCGATAAAAAATACTCCATGCTTTCCATGCAAATAAGTAGAAATCTCCTAGATTGTAGTGAACCTCACCGCCAGGTAACAGATTAATCATGTTACGTCGAATGAAAATGGGAGACGGGACCGGGGTTCGAACCCGGGACCTTGAGCTCAAGATCCCGGGTTCGAACCCCGGTCCCGTCTCCCATTTTCATTCGACGTAACATGATTAATGCAAATAAGTGTTTGTTAAGGTGGTCCGTTGCTTCCCATTCCTAAATGAATCGTTGTATTGCGCTCTCACAGAGACCATAGAGCGTCGAAAACTAGAAGAGACGCTATTGCGACGCTCAGCGACGAGAGTTCGTTTCGCCTGGAGTTGACAACCGTAGAATGTTTGCGTAACACAGTAACAGTTAGGACTACGGCAGAAATCTTTATACTGGAGAATATTGCGTTAATAGCTTTCTAGATAATTACTCAGCTAAGTTTGACATTCAGAACATGTACCTCATCTGTCTGGTGATCACCCTACATTTGTAGTTAGGAGTAAACAAGTAATCGAAATTACCACGAATCACACTGGTTTCTTACTTATGAATGTAAATTAATTAAAATTTCGACACTTTCTTCTAAACTAAGAAGTTTTATACTCTTGGTATGTGTAGAGTACACAGATATTCCCTTTTGGACATCTACTACCTACGTTCTCGGCGCAAATATTAAAAACATCACACATTTTTAACCCAAATAAGTATCCGAAAGAAATACTGGGAAAATATTAATTTTCTCATTTATATTGTTGGGATATACTATAATGAGTAGGGTGGACAAAAAATATTTCTCCTTCGATAATCTCGTTATTTTTTGACATATTCTTAAGAATCCAGTTTTGAAACTCGTCGAAAGACGAACTGCCTCCGTTCAGTGTTGGGCTGAGAAATCGTCGAGAGTGAATCGATTAGTATTCATATGGAGTTCGTATCTCTTCGCACCCAGTGCCATATAAAGAGCGATCGCGTTAACTCTGCATCAATCTTGGCGAGAGGAGACCTCTATTATACCTCCGGGAAGCAAGACGATCCAGCCATGCCGCGAGTAATGATAACATTACCCGCCATTAGCTCATACATTATAATTACTGCGCGGGAAACTCATACGTGCCGTCTAATGAGGGTACTTTATAAAGGCAGGTGGATGGGTTCTCTCACATTGGACGAAAGACGCTTGTGCATTCAACACATCACACGGAAGAACTATGGAACATATTACTATCTCCTTGTGTCTCCTCGAGTTGGATATTAACGGCGATAATCACCAGCAAAGTTCTTGGGGAAGTTCGCCACGGCAATTTGGAGGCGATCTCACAAATTATTTTATGAAGCCCAAGTGTCTTGCACTCCTCGGAAGTGGCGGTGAAAATTACCTTCCACAGTATAACTATGCGGCAAGAATTTTCATTAATTAGTTTTAGATGAAACTTTCCATGTAAAATGGGATTTTATAAGTATCTTGAGTGATGCCATTTTTCTTCATCAGCGAATACTGTGGAGAAATTTTACATGATTTTTATACGTGAAATCAGATGTGGTAATAATAAGTCTTGAGTCAGAAGCAAACCACATTTTTCAGAAAGAACGAAATATTTTTGTTCGATTTATTCACTGGTTTAACAACATATATATAAGCCTAAAATTTCAAAACATGAAGATAGTACAAAGTTTGGGTAAATCTAAATAATATTAGAGGTGTTTTTTTCTGGAATATATATTGATATTATTGCAAATAGTATGAAGCATGTTAATATATTTTATTGTAGGGTTTACTTGATATGCACACGATCTTGTTCTGGCCGTGCTCATAATTTCTCAGCATTTTCTCGGCTAGAGTATCTTCCAGGTACATCTATCGTGTTGGTAAAATGGTTTCGTGCAAGGACATCATTTCAGGGGAATTTTCCCTCCCTCTCCAATTTTGGAACTGGAAAAATATCTCTGTTTGCAATTCACTACGTTGTCTGCACCCAGATGTAAACTACATATTTATTTATTTAATGAAACTTTAATACATTAAATTACAATTAGTCATAAATATCAATAAATAATTAATCAAATGAAGCATGTACATCAGTTAACTTCAGCTGCCTCGTCTTCGTAGCTCAGCAAAACGAGAAACTTATCTCTTTAATGTAGACTCTTTCTTTTATCATTTCTCGACATCGCTTCTCAGAAACCGTTGTGGCGTTGCTCGTCCGCGCCACGAGGAGGCGTGTGTTTATTTCTCGTTCTCCCAGATTTGTTTTACCATGATTTTACCCGTGTATTCCTGAAGAAGGTCAAACTTCTCTTCGTTTTCTATTAAGGTTTCTTTTTGGTCCGGCGTCAGAATGTCTATTCTTTCGTACCTTCCACCCTTTCCTGTCTAAGGGCGCAGTCCCACAATACGTGTTTCCCTTTCCGCACCACATGTACACTTCTCTGTATCAATTTTGTTTATTTTCTTTAAGTATGTTCTTAAGTTACCATAGCCTGTAATAAATTAAATTATACTTTTGATAAGGTTGAACCATTTTTTATTCTTTCTTGCAAAATCCACTTGTTTTATAAAATTGTACGTTTGTCTCCCCTTTTCACTTTTGTTCCATCGGATTCTCCAACCTCCCATCAGTGCTTTTGTTAGTTTTGGTCTCCCTTTTCTGTCGACTTTTGTTATTACCTCTTCATTGACAGATATATCTCCCTTTTGTTTTCAGATATGACCAAATTTAATCTTTTGTACATAAACGTCTATGGGCATTATGCCGAGGATTATGTTTTGAGTCCCTGTTGACACAGTCTTGTAGCTTCCCGACATAGGTCGTAGACATTGTCTTTCTATTGATTCCAATGTGTTTTCGAATTTTCTATTTGCGAGTCTTCCAGCCCAAATAGTTGCGCCATATGCTATCATCGGTCTTAATGCACCAACATATAATTTGTAGAAGTGGAAATGCATCATCCCTACTCGAATTGTACAGTATTATTTAAATTCTATTCTTTATATGTCTCAATTCAGTGTGTTGTCTACCACTACCCCTAAGTATTTCATAGATTGTACAATTTGTGTTTTCTTTCCGTTCAGTAATATTTTGAAATCTCTCTCAAGTTGCTGGAATTTGCCAAACGATAGTACTCTTGATTTATGACCCCGACAGTTTTAGCCCCAGTTTTGGCAGATCGCGACACTGTCTTGCGATTCTTTTGCTTTTTTCTGCAGTTTTTGTCTCGAATCTTCCTCTACTATTAGCACAAAGTCGTCTGCATACGCTACATGACGTATTTTTTCATTTTTTTAAGTCCCAGAGGATCTTGTCCATTACTATATTCCATAGTAATGGAATTAAAGGCGATCCTTGTGGACAACCTCTTGTAAGTTTGTGTAGAATTTTTTCTCCCACCATTTCTAGAACTATGTGATTTCATCACATTGACATGGTACGTCGGTGTTTTTTTGTCTTGTAGTGTGTCAATTATCTCGTCCCACGGCGCATTGTGAAAAAGCTCCCTCTATGTTGAGGAATAAGCACGCACAATGTTTTTTCTCTCTTTTCACTATACAGTCAATTAGTTTTTCTAGTGCGTCTGTTGTGCTGGGTCCTGGTACAAAGTCGAATTGGTTTCTCGTTCATATCTGCTTTTGCATATAAGAATTCTTGGAGTCGTTTTGTCAAAATGTTGTCGAGTATCTTCCCGTGTGTAGGTAGTAGTGAGATTGATCTATAAGACTTAGGCACGTTTGCCAGTCTCTCTTTCCCCTTTTTGATTAGTTTAATCTTCCAAATTTTCCAAGCTGCGGGTATAAAGATTCTGCTATGCATTTATTATAGATTTTCCCACTGTACTTTGTAGTTCTGTTCTAGTCTCTTGTGCCATGTCGTGCATAATTAGGTCGAAACCTGGTGTTTTCCTCTCTTCAGTCTTTTTATCGCATGTTCTATTTCCATATTGGTTATTGCCCATTCGTCTTCTTGTTCTATGGTGTTGTACTCCCAGTCGTGTATTTGATATCCCTGGAAAATTCCTGTTATTATTTTCTCCCCTGTTTCTTTCCATGATGTCGTCTCACGTCCTAGTATATTTTGAGCCTCCCATATTGCTTTCTTCTTTAATTTGTTTACACTTATCAGGTAAGGTAGCCCCCACGTTTTCTTTTCGAATGATTTTCAATGAATTTTTTTCCAACTCTCATGTTTTGTTCTTTCTATTTCCATCTTATATCTGTCCCGTGCTAATTTGTACTGCTCTATTTTTTGTTTAATTTCTTTTCCTTGTCTTTTGCATTTTTGAAGGGAATGTCTTGCTTTATTAACTTCTCTTTTGAGTCTCGTTAAGTCTCGTGACCACAATGTCTTATCATTTTGTCTGTTTTGTTTGTAAACTACACGAAATTACCACTCCATCGAAGCAGCAGTAGTTTTTTTCTGAACTGAACAATACCTTTTGTGATTGATCTGGTACGGAGAAGAGAAGCCAAAAGATAATGGCGAACATAAAATGTATTGCGTAGTATTACTGAAATCATGGAAATGTAACTTATGATGGTAGATATATATCGTTAGTTTCTATTGCAAGGGAGGGCAGAAATGAAGCTATGTTGTACCGTGTTATAAATCTTAGTCAGTCCTTTCATTACAAGAAAATATTTTTCACATTATGTTTGAGAAGTATCTAATAACAAATATTATGTACAAGTTTATGTATAAAATACTTTTAAATAGACTGCGACAAATTATGTAAAAATTTAATAAGCTACATATTTTTAGAATGTACGTACCAAACAATATCACATTCTAGGAAGTGCTTTGTCCTGCCCGCCGCCCCCCGTCAAAAAAGTCTCAAAGATGCCCCAGTTTCATGATTACTTTCGGAGAATTGATTAATATAATAATTATCGAGGACGCTCACGGAATTTATTTCTGATTCAACAGAACATTGAAAATTTATTTAAAACTAATTCCTAGTTCTATTTTTGGTTTTACGTTAATATAGCCGACGAATTCCTGGAAAATGATGTTCTTGTTCAATTGGTCGAGAATAAAAATTATTGTTCATTAAACGACGCTCTGTTTCCTTAAATCATGTTTAATGCTTCATAGTCGTTTTATCGTATTAGTGTAAATATTTTAACATTAATTATGTTAACTGTGTTCCATAAGTCTTCAAGAAGAATTGTCTTTCGAACATGTTCTCTCCTACGAGATAATGTTACTTGTTCAATTTCTTTATGAAACTCGAAACTAGAGGAATTTTTTCAAGAAATATTGAAGTATAATGGAAGCAAGTCGTTAACTAAACTGACTAAACAATTAACTGAACTGACATGGTTAAGTCTTTCGAAGCTGAATGACAGAAAAGTTGTGTCATGAAGGTGGCTGCATATGATACTGTGAAATCAAAACTGCGCGCAGCGAAGTTTAGTTGTGTGATCCTAAGGTGAGGGCATGGAATGTTTTTGAAAATATACAAGATCTGTTGCAATAATTCGTTGCAAGAGAACAAACACGGAGAACAGGAAAATATCACTCCCTAAGGAATACCGCAAACCATATTAATCCCTATGATTCCCACGCCTTAGCACGCAAAGCGAGTCTCCTTGCGGGGGTGGTAAGGAAGTGAAGTCGAGGGTGGGAGGTGGGGGGGGGGTTAGTCGGGTCAGCGAACCCTCAACTAATGTTCGTAAATAACACTCCGACCATTTCCCGCTGCTCGAGGTTATTAGTTACCCAAACGTATTTGTTTTCTTCACGCACCACTATAATTGATAAGTTTATTAAAATTTTACAATTTATAACACACGGCGTACGGCCCGGGCACGCGCACGACTGTATGCATAAGAAAGTACCGCGTCTCCACCTCCAATTCCCCCCTCCCTTCGCATTATTCTCGCGCCCTCTCCCCCATGCCCCCCTTTCCACTCTCCCCGCCCCCTCCAGAGCCGTCCGCAGGCACTGACAACGTTCTCCCTGTTTTCAGTGAGATACGGAATGTACACATCGGCTGCGTTTGATAATATATCAATGAAGTCCCTAACGTAATTAATTCCACTCTTTGAAATATTCGAACACCGTCCTTGTGAATGCATTATTATGATGAAGTATATCTGGACAAATCTTTCCCCTCCAACTACATCTGTACGTTTTTTCTTTATCCAAACCTTGAACCATTAGAATGTTAAATAAATCAATGGAATATAAATGGTTATTATAGCGGGAGACGCATAATACAGGATCGCACGCGTGATAGGAAAGCTCGAATGGTCGAAGTCGAAATCCATGTTCTACCTGGATGTAGATAGGAACGACAAATGTGATGGTATTTCCGCAGTATTAGCGATCAGAAGAATTATCCGAGAATTGTACCCGCACATCAGATTCGCGAGACCAAAGCAATTTTATCTTACTTGGGGTAGCTTTGAAAAAAAAAAAAAATGAAAAAAAAATTATTATATATGGCCAGCAGTAATAACAACTTTATTTCAAATTCATCGCGAGTGTGAACTACGTGAATGAATGCTAATATTCTTACTAAGCTTTAGAATACTATAAAGAATGCCTAAATATACGAGACATTTCTTCTACTAAAAATTAGCAGCTGTAAATTAAAACATTTCCAGATTTCATCATTATAATCGAATTGCATGTAAAGACGTAGTCTCCCTGAATTTTCGAGAAGTTGTCAAATTTTATGACTTCCGTTAGAACCTAGTACACGTGGAAGAAGGAACTTGACATTTTAACGAGTATACATTACAATTTAAGGATCTAGTTTTAACCCATTTCGTTTAAATACTGACTTCAAGTTTTCGTTATTTGTTTTCTTAAACTTCAAAACGTTGTTTCCTTTCGCTCACAAAATAACAGATCCACTTTATCGTCAGATTTCACATTTGTCTTTATCTTATTCAAGAGACATTTCACTAATGTGAAGTCTTTCCATTCAAACTAACTACAGGTAGTTTAACAGCCAGAGAAATTCCAACCAGAGAAGGCTCAGCAATTAGCCACAACACGCAACCTAATTAATTATACTCGAAACGTAAGAACACACCCTAGATCTAACGCATCGCCACCCATCCTACATATGAAACACGTGTGAACTTTCCTGTGTACGTATGAAATAGATTATAAATGCTTGTGTCGAATAGTATGCTGCGAATGTACTGTTTTGAAATAATAAAATTTTAAAATTAAGATTTCTTTTATCATAAAGATGTATGACTCCGACATATGCCCTTTACTTACCGTATTGCGTACAATTGTTTCCCTAACACTCCATGAAATGATCTGTGCACACACCAATGTGTATTTCTTTCATTTTATCTCTTCGCATATTAGCATGGCTGACATGAGTAATATGGTTTTCAATAATAAATGAGTATTGTATTTTGTTTGTACGTGATGCCTTCGAAAGTGTATTATTTGTTAAATACGTATTGATAACGGGCGTGAAGCCAGTAATTAAGGAATCTGTAATTTAAACAAGAAGAAAACCACAATTATATAGTTTATCTATGGTTTCATTTCGCCGAGAAATGCTAGCACGATGCACATCAATGAAACGCGTTTCATGAAACCAAACTCATTTAATATAGATAAACACGACCACTACATAAACTCACTTAAATACATTAAGACGAGCACTCTGTTTCATGCAACGCACATTTGCTCGAACGCGACGATTCTTTTCGAATTTAGTGAGAAATGAGTTCAAATACAACTAGAAATAAGGTTCAGAAGCTATAATTCAGCTCAAAGAAACAAACAAAAACTCGAAGGAGTAATGGAGATGTATTCTTGAAAGGACTACTCCAATTTAGAGGGAAATTATGCTTTGACTAAATTGATCGCCAACCGGTTTATTCACGGACCACTGATTGTTCGCGAAAAATTTTTTGTAGTTAGCAGAAAAATCATGGCATTAATTTTAATTTTTATTCATTCCAAACGAAATTATTTTATGAGATGTCATGAAACTGGGTTTTATCGATGTGCGGGTTCGTTTGAAATGCGTTTCAACGGCGTGCACCCCGCCTGAGGTAACGACATGTGGTTACGCAAACGCACGACTTGGTGGAGTGTAATATAAATCCATTCAATTGTACATTATAAACTTAAAAATTATATCTAAAATGTTCCTTTGTTCAAACGAACTTCACGACTTCTGAACGGTTCCAAAAGAACTCGCGTGCTTCGTGACGTGTGAGTTTCTCTTCGAGTATAATGTTACTGCAACGAAAGATGATGAAAACGGGACTTCAAGTCACTGTCGTACAATAGGGATTGCATCTTTACGCTTTCCTTCGTGGCAGTACTCGGGCATGATCCAACTCTTTGCATTTCCAGATCATTATGCAAGGAAGTTGACCATATTTGACGTGCAGGTATGTATCTTGATGATTAACAACATTCCTGCAAAAAAGAACTGAAAAGTCGTACCTACAAATTTCAGTTTATGGCAAGGGATAGATAACTTTTCCCTGCAGCTTTGTACTCTCCATTTCAAATCTAAAGTAAATTTAAACACTAATTATTCGCATTGCACCATATTAGATAATTAAATCTGTACTATTCCTCGATCTCTAAATTCTGTTAAGTAGCATCGTAATAATAATAATAATAATAATAAGTTTTATTTATTCCATTTCATATTTACAATGAATATATACATAAATTTATAGGAATAATTCTAGATTCCTTATCATGTAGTGGAAACTAGTAGAAAATAATAATATCTTTAAACTTGCAAGTCAGTCATTAATTTTACTGATTGCACGGCTGCCAAGAAGCGTGACGTCCTCAGATGGTCAGCCGAATATTTTCCATTAATGACAGAAACAAAAAAAAACTTATCGAAAATTGAATTTACTTCTTTTTTCAACAAAATATTTTTACCTCAAATTAATTATTTACATTACACTTACATAAATATATGAAAAAAATCAGACCATATTATATACATATATCCTAATTATATAGATCCATCTAGTATTCATATGCAGTGATATTACTTTATTTAAGTAAATTAATCAAAATGACTTTATAATATTCTTTAAATAAAACCGAAAAAAAAAATTGAAAAATGAAAACTGGAATACAATTACAGATAATTTTTCAAAAAATAATGCATTGTTTATAAATATGTACATACTTACAAGATACCATGGTGGAAATATTAAACAAAACTATGACAAATTTTATACATTTTCTTAGTTNTCTTCAAATCCCGGGTTAAAAACTACCTCCTGCACCAGTGCTTCTACACTGTAAAAGAATTTATTGATTTTAATAAAAGTTAAATCCGTCTTGTACTTTATCACGCCATTGCTGTAGTACTTTTAAAATAACTTATAACAATTTCAAAAACTATTTTCTTGCATGATTGTGTTGTCTTATGGCTCATATTAATTTATTTGTATGTGTACTCAATTTTGGCAGGGTTGTGTACATTAATTCTGTAGCCCGATCCTGGCCTGGGTTTTGCTCCGGTTTTCCTTCAGGTAGAGGCGGATTTCTTATACAGGTTCTCTAGGCTTTGTCTAGGGGCGCGTTATTGGAACGATAAATCGTGAATGTAGTGTTTTTTCAACTCTTATGATTTTTTAAACATTATACTCAGAATAATCTATAGTTCGCTAATAACTTGTACGTGTAAATTTACAAACATATTTGCGTTAAATTAAAAACATATTGACAACATATATATGTATTATAACCCGCAGCTAACTTTTTATCTTATCTAGAAATTATCTATCTTATCATAAATATTCTTTTAAAATATAATAAGGAACTAAAAAGTTAATTTTTTTGAAATTTGAATTTTCAAAAATATATATTAATAAACACTAATCGTATCTAGTAAAAATATTTCGGTTAAATATGTGATACTCAGAAAAATTCTTTTTTCATAAATATTCTTTTAAAATATAATAAGGAACTAAAAAGTTAATTTTTTTGAAATTTGAATTTTCAAAAATATATATTAATAAACACTAATCGTATCTAGTAAAAATATTTCGGTTAAATATGTGATACTCAGAAAAATTCTTTTTTCATAAATATTCTTTTAAAATATAATAAGGAACTAAAAAGTTAATTTTTTTGAAATTTGAATTTTCAAAAATATATATTAATAAACACTAATCGTATCTAGTAAAAATATTTCGGTTAAATATGTGATACTCAGAAAAATTCTTTTTTCATAAATATTCTTTTAAAATATAATAAGGAACTAAAAAGTTAATTTTTTTGAAATTTGAATTTTCAAAAATATATATTAATAAACACTAATCGTATCTAGTAAAAATATTTCGGTTAAATATGTGATACTCAGAAAAATTCTTTTTTCATAAATATTCTTTTAAAATATAATAAGGAACTAAAAAGTTAATTTTTTTGAAATTTGAATTTTCAAAAATATATATTAATAAACACTAATCGTATCTAGTAAAAATATTTCGGTTAAATATGTGATACTGATTATTTTCTTCCTGTTATTTCGTAATGCTCCTTATCTATCTCGTCAAAGAATTCTGTAAGTGTTAAAATATATTGTTTAAAATAATACCATTTTGAACAATTGAGACTGCTATAAAGCATTGAATTTAAAAAAATCGTGAAAAATAAGCAAAAAGGTTAATCACGCGTTACTTTTCAAACAAAATGAACTCGTATTCAAGGTAATTCTTTATACGATAAGAAACATTATCAAATAACACCCTCCGTATACGACAAAACAAATTAACTATAACATTTTCGTCGGGTTTAAAGCCAATAATTCAACTTCCTAGTGTCTTTTATTAGAGATTTGAAAGTAAAATAAATATTCAGAATATTAATTTACTCTACCTCTGCTTCTTCCATGTTAAATAATATTCAACGTTTTTGAAATAGTAAACAAATGCGTGAATGTAACACATAGAAATGTTTTTACTGCGTCATACCAAACTTTCAAGCGAAATACCGCTAATGCGGATGTAATGCATACTAATTGTACTTTACGTACAGAAAATTTAAACAAATTCGTTGGACTAGTTTTTGAAAAATATACAAAAATGTACTTTGAGCATAATGTTAAGTGCCCTTTGTATTAAAGCAAAAACAGAATCAGAGCACGTGAATCGACAACAAGTAAAATCTATGGTAAATGCGAAACGTGAATTAAATTGATTCATCCATTCACTCAGAATCGCAGCGCACAGACAGACAGATGGACGGATGGACGTTATGCCAAAAACAACTTTTTTCGGAATCAGGGGGCACCAAAACGGATATTTCCGCAAAAATCTCGTTTTGGAATTTTTTCACGATTACAATACTTTCTATATACTACGTATATGAGAAAATAACAATATGATGCATACGAGAAGCAACTACTCTGCATCTTCTAGAACACTTGGGTCTTGCTTTTATACTCATATCACTCCTTTTGCTGCATTTAGCCCCTTTATTTCTTCTTTCTTTTTTGACAGTAAAATTATTGTTGTTATTATTAATATTGCGCAAATCGTCGACGTTAACGTGTTGTATAATTTCGCGATGTCGGACACACGCACTCCCCTTTTCGCTTTTCGATGTACCCTCCTTCTTCTTATTAGTTTCAATCTCAGTCTTTTTCTTTACGGGTCCCATTGTATCAGAACAGGCTCAGTGGACGGATGACGGGGGTCATCTCCGTGATTTATAACCTTTGACCACAAGCGGACTGACTCGGCTGAATCAACTTACCTTTGCCTTGGTAACCAAATATTTATTGTCTTTCATCCCTTGTTAAATTAGTTGAGCACGTAGATAAGAACCACTTCGCTTGTCTTTTTTTAAATACTCGTGTCTGATATTGCTGAGATCGATTTTGAAGAGTAGATGCGGGATTCCAACCCTTAGGAGATCGATATGAGATCAAAACTCGAAAAATTTGAAATTTTTGTTCTGTTACCTCAGTTGATACCCAAGATAAAGATAAAATCATATTGTAAGTATTGCGTAACTAGAATCCAATTCTTTCCTAGAGATTGTAGTGAAGAAGGTACTTGGTCTCAAGTACCTATAATTATACTCTTAGCTACAAAAAATATAATTTGGCTGTAAATACCTACTTCTTTGTAAATCCACGACTCTATCGAAACACTTCTTTGTAAAGCGACAATATTTACTCTCCAAGAAAGGGTTTTACGAAGTTTCTTGAATTAGGAGCAGATCTGTGTTTGTGAATACATGTTACATTCATGTCCCGATACCATGGAGCACTTGCTCTGTATTTATTTTCAAATCGTAACCGACAAACCACGGGAACGAATCAGTGGTGTATTCGGGGTGGAACGCAGTGGAACGACGTACCCTCACTTTTTTTAAAAAAAGGGAACATGTTCCGGGGCAATTATTTGAAACGCATACATTGTAAATTTCATTTATTCGAACTAAGTATGATCTTGATTACAAAGCAATTCAGAAAAGTAATACAATTACATTGTTAGGATTGACGTATTGTTTTCATGTATTACTTTTCTGAAGTGTTTAATAGTAGGCAAAACTATTAAAAGAAAATTTTCCCGCGATGAGTGAGGAAATGCCTACTCTGGGCACATGCCTACAGTAAGCACCTTTTTAAAATTGTTCAATTACTTTCGGTCTATAATCTATTGAAATCTCTTAAAAGAACACAAATGAAAAGTACATCATCCGAATATTTTTTTGTTAAATCCATTTAAATTTCATTGAAAAATATTAAAGAATATTCGAAAAACTGCTCGTCTCAGTTCCCTTTCCGTGAAATTCACAAAACAAATAACTATTGGTTAATTTTATGATTACGAATTACATATTCTTGAACCAGGTGAATGGCCTTCTGATATCGATTTGCAATTTGGAATAGTTGAAATAGAATCATCGTGCAAACTCTTTGACACATCACTCAAAAATTCTTTAAATGCGTACCCAGATTATTCAGGTAATAATAATAAACAAATAATTTTATTCTTAAAAAATCAGTACAAACTGCATATATCCACGTGGAGGACAATAAACTAATTTACTCTCCGGAAGCAAGCAAGGGACCATCCCATCAATTCCTATCAAGAGCCCTAAGGCAGAGGCGGATTCAAAAATTTCAGCAAAAATTCCTAGATAAGATAAAATGTTAGCTGCCAGTTATAAAACTAATAGAATGTCAATATATTTGTAATTTAACGCAAAAAATGTACATGTAAAAAATATTATCTAACTATAGATTATTCTGAGTATAGTGTTTAAAAATCATAAGAATTGAAATAGCACTAAATTCACGATTTATCGTTACAATAAACACACCCCCAGACAAAGCCTAGAGAACCTGTATAAGATATCCGCCTCTACCCGAAGGAAAACCGGAGAAAAACCCGGGCCAGGATGGGGTTACAGAATTAAAGTACTCAACCGCGCCAAAGTTGAGTACATATGAAACTAAATTAATATGAGCCATACGACAACACAATCATGAAAGAAAATAGTTTTTGAATTTGTTATAAATTATTTTAAAGGTACTACAGCAATGGCGTGATAAAGTACAAGATGGATTTAACTTTTATTAAAATCCTTTTGTTAAATTTTTTATTAAAATCATTAAATTCTTTTACAGTGTAGAAGCACTGGTGCAGGAGGTAGTTTTTAACCGCGGATTTGAAGAGATTCAATTTCATAATATCTTTATATTCTTGGGCAGGGAATTATATAGAACGACTCCCGAATGATATGGTCCTTTTTGGCAAAATGGTTGACACTCTAGGGCGATGAATATTATTACTATTGCGTGTATTGTGTTCGTGAACGAGACTGTTTCGTATGAAGCAAGGGTGGCACTTCAGTAATTCGGTCTTAACAAACACCACCGTTTCATAAATATAAATGCAGGGAAGTGTTAAGATATTTAATTCCTTGAATAAAGGTTTACAAGAGTTTCGGGGGTTAGGTTTACAAATTATCCGAACTATCCTCTTCTGAATTATGAAAGTTTGAATACTCTGACCGGAATTGCCCCAGAAGGTAATGCCGTAACCTAAATGGGAGTAAACGTTTGCAAAATATACGCAACAGGAAATACGTGGACTAATTACATTAACTAAGATTCGGAATGCGTAACACAATTTGCTTAATTGAGAATTAAGATTGTCTTCGTGACAATTCTATTTGAGGTTGTCTTGTATATGGAGACCTAAGAATTTTGTATTCATAACAGTTTTTAATTGGTTCCGTTTAAAGAAAGGGAAACCTGGAGTAAATATTTTGTGATACTATTGTGAAATGACATAGACACTTTGTTAGTGTTTACAATGAGATGATTTGCATGGAACCAAGCCGAATGGTTAGACAAAACTTTTTGAGCGTTGGCATGTTTACATAGAAAATTAGTGTTATCAGCGAAAAGAACCATTTTGCAATCTGGTGTGGATGATGACATGTCGTTCACATACAATAAAAAGAGTATAAGACAGAGAATTGATCCTTGGGGTACTCCGCAGGTAAATGGTTTTGTTTCTCAAAGACAACGCTGAAGTATTTTATTTTTAGTGTAGGATATTTCGATCTGTTGATANAAGAAGTTAGCCATTGATGTGGAAGTCCACGAATGCCTAAAGAATGCAATTTGGAAAGGAGAATTCCGTGATCCATGACATCGAATGCTTTGGATAAGTCAAGAAAAACACCCTGAGGATTTTCTCCACGGACAAGAGATGTGGTAACATTGATTAAGAAAGAAAATATGGCGCTTGTAGTGGAAAAGGATTTCCTAAAACCGTGTTAATCGTCAGAGAGAATGTTATTTTTTGATAAAAAATCTCGTAGACGCTTATAGAACAATTTTTCTAGGATTTTTGAGAAAGCGGGTAGTAGAGATATTGGTCGGTAATTTCCAATATTAAGTTTGTTTCCTTTCTTGTGTAAAGGTTTCACTTTAGCTCTCTTAAATATGTTAGGATACACCCCTTCCGATAAAGAACTATTAAAAATATTTACGAGTGGATTTAATATAGCGTGGGACGATAATTTAACAATAAATTTGGGTATATCATCTATGCCTGTTAAAATTTTTTTAAAAATGAGTTGATGATTCTCATGACTTCACTGGCGTTAGTTTCGGAAGTGAACATAGAATTGGATACGTTAGGGATGTAATTGGAGGACATTGATTTGGATATATTGAGTTCGTTATTTTACCTACTTTTGAGAAGTAAGAATTAAACAAATTTGCGATGTCCTGAGGATTTGATACGATTTTGCCATCGTTTAGTAAAGAAATATTTTCTTCGCGATTTTCAGAAGTTGACGTGTAATTTTTAACAATATTCCACATGGCTCTCATTCGGTTGTTCGATTTTAGTATCTGCCTGTCGTTTTCCATAACTTTAGCTGCATAGACTACTTTTCGAAGAATAGTCTTATATTTACGAATATAATCATGGAATTCGGGTGGTTGGTTATAGTTTTGAAATAGACGGCGTTTGTTTTTTGAAGAAATTCTTATCCCTTGGGTAATCCATCTATTGTATTTCTTTGTGTTAATTAACTTGCGTTTTATGGGAGAACTAGAGTTGTAATGTTTTAGGAATATTGAGACAAATACATTGAATTTGTCGTCGGTGTTTTGGCAATTGTAAACATCTTCTCATGTTTCTTCACGCAAATAATTTATAAATATGGATTGATTTGTGTCATTAAACTCTCTTGAAAACTCGTAAAGGATTTTAAGTGGTTTTAGTTTATTATTAATTGTCAATACTTGAGCAAGGTGATCGCTGTATCCGGCGATAATCACTTCAGAGATATACGATATTCCAATGTTGACGATAATTTGATCTAGCAATGTTTGAGATGAACCGGAGAGGCGAGTGGGGACGTTTATCGCAGTAATAAGGTTGAAGGAATCGGTAAGATTCTTGAATCGATTAATTGGTGAACGTGCAGAGTCGGATGTACTCAGGATGGTTGTTCAATTCCTATAGATTTGGAAGAATGATGCGAAAATGATTGCGTGTAGTTCCTCAGAATGCGAACGTGGTTTTAGTTGCATGAATTTAACATTGACCGATGAGAGGTCGCGTATTTTTATTGACCATGTTTCAAGTTCATTATTTATTAAATTACATGGTCCACCCTTAGACTCGTGGAACCCAAATTCATATGTTAAAACGTGGTTACGTAGTCACAGATGTGCAATACATCCACAAACGAAACAAGCATGCACGAAAAATTATGTACATGATCATTTATGGGAATTTTGTAAAAATAAAATATAAATATTTTTAAATAAATAGGAAAATTATAATATATAATTGCTTAAAAATTATTGTAAAAAATTGTGAAAAGTATTGTTCATATTTATCCATTTTTCATTTAATGATTCCTATATAACAGTTTGTAATACTTGAAAGATCGACGTATCGGTACTTTTTATTTAGCAATACACCACAGGAACGATTATTCGTTCTCGCAAATATCATAGCATTTTTGTTTTAATTGTCAGTTCATTCGAAACGGACGAAAACCTTTCGATTGGTTTGAATAAATTATTAAATGTTCGTTTTATGAAGATTTAACGGGATTGGAGTAATCAGGGTCCGCTATATTTCCCAAGAGGAGGGGTAGTTAAGTGTCGTTACAGCAGCAAGCCACGAGTTGCCTTCGGGTAGCGGAGGGGGTGATGTGATGAGATGAGAGGGGAGGAAGGGGGCGAGGACTGAGGTTGGATGCCGCGAACCCGTTTGGCTCCTCTCGAATCAGAGACGTTGTTCATCTACCTTTCAGCACCGAACTTCGAAAATGGATGACGACTATAAAAATGCAAAGCAAGTGGCGAGCGGCGGGCGCCTGCAGGCGGAGGGGGGGGGCGAGGGCTCTTAAGTACTTTGTCTCATTTTGAATTTTAGGGTACTCGAGACACGCTCTCTGTTCCGTGGACTATACGGACAAACTTCGCTTTATTATTTGGTTTCGATTCGGAGCAAAGGGATTAAAATTTAATTTTGGATGCAATTAAGTTTCTTGGACGGTAATGATATTACAATTGATAAACTTAATCGAGCATTACAAGTTTTATATAGAAATGTAATTGCAGAATGGGAACGAGTATTAGAAATATCGACCATGAATTTGCAGTGTTTCTAGCATAGACATTCGATATCCTTGGACGTGCATCTCTTCCTACCATGTTCCAAGACTGGATTCTATCCCACGCTCGGTTACACCTTTTGATGAGGTTTTCAAACAGGGTTTTTCTTTTCTTCTCCTGAAAAGAATGGGTACGAAACAATCCCTGCATATTTACCATATCACTACCGCAACAACTAAATCATTACTAGAAATATCAGAAAAGAAAATAAGGCAATGGTGAGAGTACAGTTTTTGAATTAATTTTGTGTCTCCATATGAGGACTACGTGTTATTACATTCTTCATTAAGAATAATAATCTTGTTAAAGTATTTTAAAGCTTATGACACCCCAGGGAATATCGATCACCATGTAATAAAAAAATGATAAGTCAGTACATCTATGTTTCAGAAGAAGGTTCTTTAAAAATGTATTGAATATTAGTTTCTGTTCCAGTCTTTTCTTTCTGTGGTTGTGAAGTATCAGTTCTCCGAATGTGTTTCATGCGTTCATTTCAGACGATTGAAACATTAGGGGCGATTCACACCGATGAAATGCGTTTCATGAAATCAAACTCATTCGAAAGTGTACACCAAGGTTTATACAGAGCAAGATTCATGAAACGCGCAAAACGCGTTTAATTTAACGATTGTGTTACAATTAAGTGAGAAATGGGTTCAAATGAAGCCAAAAATGAAGTTCGCAAGATTGCATAGAACTCAAATGAAGCTAGAAGAAGAGGTGGGGAAGTATCCGTGAAAGTAATATAGAGATTCGAGGGAAATTTTGTTTCGACTAAATCAACGATCGCCTACCGGTGGTTCGCGAGAAAGTTTTTGTTGTTCACAGAGAAATCAGGGATCAATTTCATCTTTTATTAATTATGAATCAGAAATTTATGCTATAAGAAATGGGGTTTAAAGTTACGGGGTTTCAGCAGTGTGCTCTGAGCCTTACTTTTATTGTACAGAATAGAAAATTTTCGCTAATGAGAGGAGTAAGATGAAATTGGAGTATTTGTAAAGGTAATAACGGAAGTGATTTTACTACAAGAGAGCACACATTATAGCATTATTCATTGCTAGTACATTGACATTCGAAGTTTCTTGTTGACCATTTTCTGTACTTGCGTCTTTGAAGTAGATGCAGGAGTTTTGGTCCTAATTGTTCTTAGTGCCGTAGGGTCTCTGTCAGAAAAAGGTTGAAATCACTTACCATTGTTTTGTTAGTGGTGGTACGTAGGCTACAATCTCATTCAAGGCACTTACAAACCGAAGAACAACAGCAGGTATTGAAACCAGCCTACTAGCGGAAATAGGTAACAAAAATATCAAGTGCTATTAAATTATTTTATATTATAGAAAGATAATCATTTGCGAACTTAATTTTCGAATCTAATTGAAAATCCATATTGACAAAATATGGCGAATTATTAACGAGCATCAAGACGCCTCAACATAAATTATTTTTTAGGAAAAGAATTTAAATCCTCCAAAATAAAGTATGTTTTGCCTAATCAAAAGATTAATCTTATTACTATTTGCATGGAAGTGCACATAAATGTGATCTTCAAATTAAAATTTACCCTATTCCACAATTTTTTGGTCATCGTACTATATTGTTATTTTTAACTTTTTTCCTCTCGGATAACGATGTTGAGAGTTCGGTATGCTACTGTCTTCTAGGTTGCAACTAGCATTTTAAGGAACAGAGTCGATGGTTTCGGTAATTTCGTATACAACCTTGATTAAGATTTTTGCCGTACCTTTTAATGCAATTTTTGCATTTTCCAATCTTTTAACCTCCCTGGAAATCGTAGTAGATTGAAGCCCAAAGATCTAGGTATTGACCCAACAGCACCAACAATTATTGGTACTTCTTGACATCTAGTAGCCTGAGAAAATTATTCAGTCTTGTCAAGTTCTGTGCTAATTTATATAGACAACCTAAAATCTTAGTACATTGAATATTACACTTTTTAAGAAATAATGAATGCAGATATTAACATCATGGTCGTTCATTTATTGTACCAGCGCTCTACAATAAATGAACAATCTTGATGTTTATTTCTGTTCACAAGCTCTGTACCACAACGCGAATAGCTGACCTGAAAATATTCTACAATTAGTACCTCCCCCAAACAGGCGATTTCCGAGTAATCAACAGCAGTCATTTGATGAAAATGAAAATATGTGATCCCGCCTCTTCTCCTCAAGGACAAGACACAGAACCTCAAACGTTATAGCACTCCATGAGGTGCTGTAGAATAGCGGTTAAGACGCATAAATGGAATAAGTAGGCCATAATATACATTTTTCTTCGTCTCATGAATAGGTTAGTGCTCTTCCAAAGAGATGTATAAAGCTTGAAGACAGTCTGAGCGATGTTCTGATCGTATTTATAAAACAGTGGCTGCTACCCGATTGTTGCTCTCGTGACTGCGTGTATAGGGAATTGAATTAACAAACGTTTATGTAAATCACAAAAACTTAGATGTAAATGTTCACTTGGTCATTCTCCAAATAGTTTTTGATTGCCCCTCATCAGGCGCAAATATGTTATTTACGACTTCATGATGTTGTGGTCGTATGTCAACCGTTCAAGACAGAATGTTTACTGTTCTTTATGGAGACTATTCCCAGCGAGATAATTATTTCTTCAGAAATGAAATAGACCGAATGCTAGAAAGAAAATATAAAACACATTAAATTACGTCGACAAAAGAAGTGAAAAATGTTTTTTGAATAAGTACATTTGAATTGTAAATCGGAGCAATATATATGCAGATTCCTTAATTATCAAATACGAATCAGTTCTATACCAACTTTATCACACCTCCAAACAAACTTGCAACAATATTGTCATTTAAATATACACGATTCTAAGTGTGTTCCACTATAAAGAAATAAAGTCCTTCTGCCATTTACCTATACAAAGAGGTTAAGCGGTGTGTATCAAATTGCTAAGCCACGACATTGTCCAGAGAGGGATGTTAACTCTCAAATTATTTGATGTTGTACAATTATGATCTGAAGGGAATTTATAAATCATATTTTATGGATTTATAAATTATTGATGTATTTAAAGCTAATTGCTATCTTATAGTAGCTGTGTTACATAAATATCAAATCCATCTGATCACGAAAAAATGTTAAGAATATAGAAGCAGCGTGTTGGGGGAAAAAGGAAATGATGGATTAAGTAGAAAACAATATGTTTTGAAGACAATAGGCATGATGATGTAGTTGCAGAATGTTATCTAGTTAAAAGTTTCGAATATGTGGATTAGACTGAAAAATGCTCTTTGACATGCAATATAAAAACAAAATGTGGTGAGTATCGTAGACTCTCATTATCTCTTAACCAATTGAAACGTCTAGCAGATAGTAACAAAAAATCATCTAATAACAGTTGAGGAAGGAATAGTTCTCTAATAAATTAAAAGCTTTTAAGTAAATGAACTTTATTATCAAAAAGGCTGTTGCAAGGTACGTATTAGATTTATTAATCTATTTCCAAAGCGGTAGAACGGAAACCCTATATTTAAAAAAATTGTCTTCTACAATTTCACATTGAGAAATCGTAGGATTAAGGAATAGCTCTTAAATAACGGGTAATAACACTCCGAACTTAATGCTCTTCTCGTGGAAATGTCATCTTTTCCAGAGTGTTTCATACCGGAGACGTAGCAATTGTCTATATTATTAATTAAAACGGACATCTATTTGCGAATAATTTAGAAGAAATATGTTTTAGAAAATTTAACATTCATTTTAAACTCTTCCTAAATAAATCGTGACCAGACTCCATGTAGGTGCATTACAACTGCCATTTCTTTAGTACCCTCCAGTTATAATCTGTGTTTCACTCAATAATTTTAGAGAAATCAAGGGAGAACTCTCGGCCTCTCAAGGTGCTTGTTTTGGACGATGTTGAGGTACAAAGTTCTGTGCTCAGTATCGACTTCCCATTTCAGTTCTTTCACCTTTTACCTGTCGGGAAATAAAGTGTCTCAGAATATTTTTCACAAAGGTGTCACATCTCATCGTAAGGTGACTCCTCTGTTTTCAACTGCGTTTTAAATTGGAATTCTGTAGTTTCATCAAAACATACGAAGTAATATTGAAATTTACTCTATGGTACAGTCATTGGCAATCAGTCTTTTTAATTAATGAATTGTTTTTTTTAGTTGCTTCACCGTCACTTTCAGATTACATGGTTGTCCACGTACGGTTAACAGATGACAATACATAAATAAGCGTGTCTTTTTACAAATTCTTTTGCGAGTATAAAGTATTGTACAGTCAAGAAACAATGTGTGATCTTCAAGTTATGGAGATAATGAGCTTTCTACCTTGTTCTTCCGAACACTATCATCTGCAAGGTATTTTCTTCTGCATTAGAACCGGTCTTAAAACTATAGAAATATTGAAAAGACGATTAATGTATTATTTGTTTATTTTAGTGTAGATTCAGAAATTCTTGAGTTAAACGGAGTTCAACGATGCAGAGATTCCTCAGTAAAGTCTGAGTTTGAATCCCAGATGATACTGGGTAATTTTACCATTTTCTGACCCCGTGCCAAGCAAGTCGCTCAAAAAAATTCTAATTCTCCTTATTCACATCATTACTTACAAACTCAATTCATTTTCCAAACTGCGAGCTATAAAATTCAATTGAGAGCTGAGAAATGTAACGTCGAAAGACGGAAATGATAAATACTTCATTGAATTGATGTTTCATATATTATTGATGGGAAAACTACAAGGTTTCAGCAACGTCGGAATGTCTACAGTGTGATGAAACTGGTAAGAAGGATTATTGTATACAAATACCAATACTTCGTCGGTACAAAAATACCACACTTGTTCATTCATGAAGTTCATCATGAGTGTTTTCTTCACTCCTCCATAGAAAAAATATTTCTAACGAGCTTGGGTTTGAGACAAAATTCTATACTAATTGTGGTTTTAACAAAATTTGTTTTACTAACTTAATAAGTTAACCATCTTAATAGTCATATATAAGAGCCATCAAAATTGATTGATTTATGCACAATGATCCCCCTTTAGGTGATCAGACTACCACAGGAACGATTTACCCGAAAGGGTAACTTTTTTATGACTGACTATGAAAGTCAATGAGTTGGGACGGCGTTGTTGACCCTAACTCTCCCTATTACATCTTTCACACACAATTCATGCGTGCGTATATTTTACTAATACGTGCGGTCAATATATTTGTGATCTCAATAACGTTTTCTAAAATGCAGGAATCCGACTTATCGGAGTTTTCCGAAAAAGTAGTTTCCCTTGTTTCTCCTACATTTTTACGACGTGTCGTTGAAGGTCGTTTAAAATTTTTAGAGTCATATAAGAATAGTTATACACTTCTGAATATATGCGTTTTACGACGCATTTGGGAATGAACTTTTGACATTTGCATGGATCTATTTCGAAGTATGTTCTCGCCTCACTAAATATGACCCTGCTTTTTTGATGTTCTACAGCTACCTATAAAATTATGAAACTCACCTTAAATAGTTTGCAAATGAATGGAGTCCAAGTCAAGTACTAAATAATCATTTCGATGCTTTTATGACGCAGAGTTTATTGATGTATAATCTCTTAAACAATATTTTTCCCTTCGAATGCTTTTCTTCGTAAAGACAAGGTAAAGCCCGAAGATGGGTTTAAGTGTGAAAATATTTATTCAAATTTATGTTAAACACTACCTATGCCCACAATTAGTTCAGGAAATATAACTGCGCGTAGCGCTAACACCGCGTGCTTAATGCTCTAAAAGTTACGTTTGAATATTCTTAAAAAATTATGATGCATAATTAATGAACTCCTATAAATATACTGTAACCTCACAGATGCACGTGACATTACATCTTCATAGATTATTGATGAATGACGTTTTGAAATATACTATACTTTTCTTTCTTCTCCTTTTGTGGGTCATACTTCCCGTGGACTGTGAGAGAAGGTCTAAGATGAAGCAAGTGTAGACAGGCTTTTACACATATTAACATCGTTTTTCCATAAACGATAGTATTACTGAACTGGTTGTGGATAGCGTCGTCATCGAGATGCGGCGTTTATTAACTCACGAGGAAGGAGATAGATGACGGCCAGTCTCTTAAAAAATGCACCACGCGAAGACATCAGCATAAGTGACACGAAACAGGGCGAACAGGAAGAGGTAGATCATGAGAAGACGTACGTGTATTAAGCTTCGCGCACCAAAATGATCGTAAGAATTATTCTGTCGGTCACGCGCGTGATTTTTGATCCCTATCCAGTATTTAAGTCACTTCCGGTGGGCGGGAAGTATGATCTCAAGTCGAATACTCAAATAGGCGCGTCGCATGCGTATGGCTATTTCTACGCTCTAAACTCGGGATGATCAAATTAGGAAAGATTTTATTCGCTGACCAATAATGTTAAGGTAACACGGAGTATTGGGAGAAGTGAAACACTGACATACCGTATAATGGGAGAAACAGTGCATATCATTGTCATTAATTCAAAAATTCAATTGAGTGCGTGACTCGTTTAAAATGGAAAACATGTATGAAAACGACTTCTATCAACATGTGTTGATGTATAACCTAATTAATGGTTCTAAAAAAATATTGATTACCATTCATCAGTCACGAATTATTAAATCCCCCAAACAAATCTTTTTCGGAAACTGCTTACGTTTCAATGAAGAACATTATGGAATAAATTTTCCACTCATTCAAGCTTTTGGTTATGCTAACGATGCGACAAGAATGCTGATTTTGGGATTGTTTATCTCATCCCCTTGCGTTGAATGGTGTATTCAAAAATGTGTGTCTGCTTTTCAGTAACCTCTCAGTTTTTTTCTTTGTACCACTTTCTTTCGGACTATAATGTTATACGTAGTAAATGTATTATAATGCGAACTACTAACTGCTTCAATCTCGATTGTTAGCTATGCGCACTCTTTAATTGTTGTGACATTATTAGAAAAACTCTCATTGCATCGATTGACTTGTAGTAATAATATTCTACACCGAGTAATATTATTCTTCCTACTGGTTCTTAATATCCTTCATTATTAATTAATGTTTTATTTTTGTTTTTTTCATTCTTTCCTGTTTACGTCTGTGGGACTATAATGGTATCTTTCATTTCTCCAGTGAGTACCATTTCGGTTTTTGTTTCCTTCCAGAGCTTTACTGAGTCCATTCCTTTTCGTTAATACTTGATCACTTCTCGCAGCTTCTTTGGCATCCTGTTTTAAACTGTGACCACCATTGTATTTGACAGAATGAGAAAATTAATTCTTTATGCTTAATTCTATCACAAAAACGTATTAAACAACTTCGTTAGAATTCTAGCGCTTTTAATACACCTCTTTTTCCTCTCTTTCTTGTCACATATATCTTACAAAAAATAATAAAATAGCGAAACAATTTATTGCAGATACGCGTTTTATGCCTCTCTTTGGAAAATTTTGTTATTTTTCTAAGTTATTTTTGGAAATTCAGTTGTTGGTCTTTCAATCTGAACTGCATGCACCGTTTCGATCTAAACGATTGGAATAATTCAACTTGGTATTCGGATACTGAATGTTTATTATTAGAATCAAATTCATAATAATGTTAGTGGTTGTAACATTTTCATACATTTAAGTATTTCATACAAAGGAAGCTGTGTCGCCAAAATTTCCCAAAATTGTGTCCAGTCTTCACTACTATGCCTGCATGAGTGTTGTACCACTTTCTAGGGGAAAAAATAGTTTTACCCACGGTATAATCTAAGCTATTCTTGTTGCGAGTATTTGAGTAAATTAACGGTTTAAAAATATATATTTTCAAAGCAATATAACGCTTGTAACTGGAATGGGAGGGAGAAACTGCCCATTTTAACTTCAAATTCGAAAATATGTATATACTGTCTTAATCGCCTCGTGACGATGTTTTATTCCAGAAGTTTAACAGTAAATTGAAATCGGAAAGTGGACAGGGGAACGTATATTGCCGATGTTTCTGATGAACATAAATTGAGTTCCGTGTCAGACCTTAAGAATTGTTCTGAATATTGGGACTGACTCATTCTGTCATGACATGCAACAGGTTGCCTGCGTCTGCGCGTCGCGTTGGCGTCCTCTGCGTCCCGTACGCATGTAGTCATTCCACTCTGTCAGCGCGCGCGGGAACAATGCCAGAGCGAGGCGCCGCAGCCGCCGCCGCGGCGATAGATTACCTCTCATTAGTGACGTCGGAGGGAGCTACTCAGCTGACGTGGTCCAATACGCAGGAACGTCGTTGCTATGCGAGTGACAATGCAAAGGGCTCAATCGCAGGGTACACTTTTCCCGGAAAAGAATTCAAAGGTTTTTCTACTGGAGGGGAAGGAGTCTTTTCCCCATCCTCTCTCCCACCCTTCTTCCTTTCCAGCCTCCACTCTCCCTCCGAATGGATCAAGTGAGGAAACCCCTTGGACACTTCTCTTCCAATCAACATGTTGAAATTATATTTCGCACTTCGATGTCTCGTAGACCTCGTAGCTTCATTGTATATTTAGTTTACGGTGGCATTATGTAAAAAAAATTCCATAAATACGTTCAAAACATCAAATATTGTTTAAATTGGTTGTTTATACCAATATTACAAAGAAAACTTGCGTGGCATATGATTTTCCTTAGATGTAAAATATATATTTTGAATGGATTTTATATTTTCTTACATCTGCCTTCCTTTATCTTGCGAACATATTATGAGATTGAAATGATAAAATTACTATTTGATTAATCACGACTTCTCTCTCGTAAAGTTTGAAATTTCCAGTTTTTAATTCAATGTAAATCTCTGTAGAGTGATTAAATAAAGTAGTGGAAACCTCTTGAAAATGAGACAAGCGTTGAGAGGAAGAAGATCTGTTCAAAAGTATTGAGCTCTACATCTTTATTCATAATAGGCAATGTATGTGAACAAAATATTTATTAAGTATAAACAAAATTTGCACTTTAATGTTCTACACTCAAAATTAACTGAAATCCACGCATGCACGCACTCCTACGGCTCTCCCTAGGTTCACCTAACCTTAAGCTCTGTCCATCATTGCTCTCTTCCCAGGTTCCCGCTCTCGAACCGCAATGGAAGACTGTGGAAAAAGGGACGTGTTAGATTTTACATTTTTAAGCTGATTAAATAATGAAGAAGCGAATTGTACTGTATGACACCTAATTACTATATATTCTTTATTGCGTAATGTAACATTTGTGATAAGTGTCGCTACTTGATTCTGCAGGACAAAAGTTCCCGATGATCTTGTGTTTTCTCGCAGAATGCTGAAAGAACGAAAACGTCTGAGTCACAAGGGAGAGAAGATATACGTAGAACATAAGTGGTAAAGGCAATAGAGAGAACAGCAAGAAGGATCCAAAAACAAATCATTTGGATTCGTGCGAAAAAAGTAAAAGTTAAAGATTAGACACGTTTAAAATAAAAGGTTTTGTTTTTCCGGTACCAGATCACTAACATAGGGAACTCTGTAAATATACTGGTTGGGAAATATTTATTTGTGTATTTATACATTTTAAAGCAACATTTTTTGTTATTTCGAACCTTGAAAATAAATTATTATTCATTTTGATGGCGTATCTTGTAACGAAAGGGATCAGAAATTAAAAAATAAACAACCACCACTAATGCATGAAACAGTGTATGCGATATCTTTAATGCAGTCCATCTATTATATCATGACTGTTGTAGTATACCTCTGAAGTCTTTCTGAGTCAACTTTATAGAATGCAATGCATGAGTTGCGTTAGGCTGTTAGATGAACGGGCCATTTCAACTCTTAACTCAGTGAAAGCATCGCTTTCGAGGTGCTGGGAGACCCACTTCATTAGACGCTGCACTCGCCCCGACTCCTAACTCTCCCCATCCCTGTCACCAGTCATCATCTTCATCATTACAAAGTTCTCTTATCTTCTGCCAACGTCGTCCTCACTAGTCGCTTCTGCCTCCACATCATCTCCTCCTTTGCAACCCTCGTGTCTACCTCCACTTTTGGCGCTTATCTCGGAATCCGCCTCCGTCTCCGCTGTCGCTACAACAGCATACACGGCTACCATCGCATCCATCTCTCCGGTCCATTCCTGCGAGAGCGCGGACCGAATGTCCCCCTGCCTCCGACACCTCTCCGCTATCTCCGAGCGCATCGGACGCAGACGATTCCCTCGCGATTATCATTAGGAAGCGCTCCAAAATCTTAACAGGTTATAATATAGTCCATTTAAGTTATACGGCTTGCCCATCTTACAAGACAATCCTATCACACGTAGAATTCTAATTAGCCGCTTTCGAATGACTTATCACGCTCCAGCTGTATTAATAATTTACTCTTGTCGAATAAAACAATGTTTTAGTTAATTATCGTAAAATATACTGGAACGAAGGGTCTGGTTGGTACCGAGAGTGGGAGCGGACGAAAAGGAGAAAAACAATGAAACGAGAAAACGGGGTCGAAACAACCGCACTTAATGAGGAATCACACTAAATCAGTGAACGGGTTTCGAAGTCTAAATTGTCTTGTTTGTCAATCATTAATTATTCAAACACTTCTACAACGATCGTTTCCGAACCGCGATGCGAGAGGGGCGTGGTGCGGGGGCGGGAGCGAAGGTGTGGGAAGGAGGAGGAGAGGGGGGCAGCTCCGGAGGAAGATGGGCTCGATAACTGGCCCCGGCGGCTACTATCTCGAGATCGACTGGCGACGCGCGGACTCAGGTCCACCGCTCCCCCTTGCGCTCCACTCCGCGCTAAGCTCCTAATGAGCGCCTTGTTGATTGAAAGGTCGGCGACTCGAACACTCGGCCCCCGCTCCCGCTACCGCTCCCGCTTCCGTCCCTCGGCCTGAGGAACGTCGCACTGTGTGGGTGCGCGGGCGCTCCCGTGCGCGCGCACTGGCATCTGGCGACAAGTTCCCGTAATTGGGTGCTGCGCCGGCCAACTTTCCCGGCGGCCTCTGCCCGGAATGAGGGGCAAACGCAGCCGATGGGAAGGACACGCGGTTACGGGCTCAGATCTTCACGAGTCATGTGAACGAGAGGTCATTAATTAGGACACTCGAAAGGCGGAAGAAATTACGAATGATTGAGGGAAATAAAACTGAAATATTCGTATATATCTTCAATTAGATTTCGTGAAGATAGTTGACATTTAGCAGGACGCTGCTGAAAACATTGGAGGGACTTGACTCTACCTGTATTTCCTTTATTTACTTTATACCACTCGTTTTTTTACGTCAACATATTTAATGTGCAGCGTATGAAACCGAGATTTACGATGATCATATGAAGGGTCTCGTATGAAAACATCTCATCGTCCGGTAATATTGAACTCACGTTCTCCCAGTGTGTAAGAGAACAAAGAATAAGAAGATACTATCACTTGGGTCACAACACTTACACAAATTTTCATCTATTTTTATTCATGAATTGCTCTGGTTTCAGGATATCGAATTTTAAGTGGACAAGCGTGAATAGAAAAATGCTTTTTGAAGGTTAGAAATGCAGAGAGAAGTATGTTATGGGGCTAATTCACACTTAACCCAGAGAATATTCTTTTCTATAGTACGACCACTCCTTCAAATATGAAACATCAAATCTTGGAACCTCTGTGACAGGAATCGATGGCATCCCTTCCAAACGCGACCGTCGACTCATTTCCTTCTGCGTCCTCGTTGAATTCTGTAGTTCGACCCTCGAGCAGTGAACCATGAACTTTAGTGAAATAATTCCTTCAGCTTATCCTTCTCGCTTTCCAGAAAATCTTTTCCATTTCCCTTTTCATACTTCATTCTCGTGAGGAAAGTCAATCCAAAATACACAGACAAACTTCATTCAATCATCCGGACAATTTGCAGCAAATAGTGTATCGTTGGCTAATTATCATTCTCCTGCTCTCTTCCTGCATTTTGGATTCCCCCACTTTCGTTTCTTCTTCTTTATTCAGAATCAGTGTCATAATGAAAAAAATTTCCTTCTAAAACATGGCCAGTTTCTGTTTAGTAACACACTGTCCGGCCACTGCTGATGACTGAATAGACCACTGTGGGATCGCGGTGGATAGAATCGCGAACGGAATGGTCACTACATGGATGTATAGGATCATTAACCTCTTTCCCAAAAATATACGATTGAATTCGTTGATTTGGCCTAGGACCTAGGCAAGGGGATTATAGGAAGATTTTGATCAAAGTTTTTTGCTAACTTCGTGTGGAAGTCCCATTCTGTAAGATTTTCATGAATAAAATGAACAAAAATATCAAAACTATGAAGATGATATCAAATATTGTAAATTAATAAGGAAAAGCATTTCAGTTACTGAAATAGTATATTAACTTGTCTGTTATAACATATCTTGATGTGTTAAAAATGTCAAAATAGTTTATTAATGACTTTAAACAAATAAAAGTGTTAATTCTTGTAACACAGAATTGGAATTTCACGTATGGTTGATGTGCTACTCGCTTGATTATTTCATAACAGAAGTATCAATATTCTCCATTGCAATTTTTGCATATTCATACTTCTAAGTCCTCGTTCGGTGATTGTCAGCCCAATCAAACTGTCATTGAAGAACTGCCACGACGAGATGAAACTTTTTCCAGCGGAAGCTCCGAGGACCCTACCCCTTGGCGAGGCTTAACGAGGGAAACGAAGCCAGAGACCAGGACGAAGACTGCAGGGGGTGGGGGAGACGGCGCGCGCCGTCGGACACACTGCCCAGCGCTCATCAGATACGCGCTGTGACTTATTGGGCGCCGGACGGCGGACTCACCCGCTCCCCGATCCTTCCTCGCCACCCTCTCACTTCAGCCGAAGACGCCCAACCACAGCTTCCTCCATTTTCCCTCCAGTCTTCCCCATTCGTTATCCCGACACTCACGCCTTTTCAACACTTAACCTACCACAAGGTTAAAAATAAATAAGAATCTCCATAAATAATAATGGCATAAAAATTTCCAGCTTCCTATGACGTGTCAACAGTCATCTCTTTGGGCAAGCTCTACCGTGTTAGGTGAAAACGATCATGTATTCTGGTTTGGGAACCTAATTGGAAAAGTCTTTTACGGAGAATGCCGAGGGTCACCGCATTGCGCTCGGGGAGGCTGCAGTGGCGTAGGTGGGCGAGGGCAGGAGAAGAAGAGAGTGAATACTCTCTATGGATAGAGAAAGGTGTTCCAAAAGCATGACGGATCTACGCAGGATGAGTTCGATTTTGCTCAAATTAAGACACACATCTATTTTATTGTTACACATATCACTTGTTTCAAACATAAATTTGAACCGTGTGGTGTTAATGAAGGAAAATAGTTAACGAAGCTGTTAATATAAATTATTAACTGTGAAATTGAATGGTATGTATTGTCATAATTTATGAAGTTCAATATATAATGAAAGAATGTGAACTTGACAGTATGAAAGCTACACTAAGTGTTAGTTAATACATGTATCAAATAGATTATTGATCTGTTGTAAATTTCTTGACCTTGGTTTCTCATGGTTCCCAAGAGTTCTTAATTGCATTTTTCACTCCTGTGATTCAAATAAAATAAATGAAGATACGCGAACTAGAAAATTTACAAATAAGTCACTAAGTGTTAGAAGCATTGTTGAGGAGAGAAATGGCACACACGTCATCCTCACATCGTAGCATATCGTCACGTCAGAGCTATAAAGTTTGGGATTTCAGAACCACCAACAATGTTTTGAACCTACGTGAAACGAAAATTTATTATTATTATTATTATTATTATTATTATTATTTTGTAATTTAAAGAGACTTTGATGGGAATCATCAATTCCAGGAGATACACTTCTACATTGTGTTTTCTAATGTCCTCTCAATCACACGAAGTGAGAATTCATTCAGAGTAATGGTTTAGCACTCAGTCCACTTACAATTCTTAACTGTTCGCAGTTTTCACCTCGCTGTCATATCTTCTTTCTCTGGAATTCTCCTCATTTGGTGCGGCTGCGTCAAGTTGCTGCCACAATGGCACATATTGTAAGTGCATTCAGAGCGCCCGGGGCGTAGGTAGTTCGCGCGAACACGTGTGGGGCTTCGGTCCTTGCATAACTCCTGTCAACTCTCTTGCGCCTGGTGCGATTCAGGGGTGGCAAAGGTGTAAGCTGAAACAGTGTTAAAAAAATGTAGTTATATTTTATTATTTAAGATTTAACTACTACATTAAATCTTAAGATTAAAAATTAATTTTGTTTGTCGCATTTTTTTGAACAATTTATTTTAAGTATTAGCTGATTTCATCACGTAGAAAGATTTATTCGAGAATTGCGTTTGTTCAAATAAAATAGGAATCACCTTCGTACAGATTATTGGCTTGTATCCCACTAAACAATCACAAATTATGGAAGGGAGCATATATAAACTCGTTACCTTTACTTCATTGGAATAATAACGTAGTGTACAAACTATATTGTACTTTTTTCGGTTGGTAATGAAAAGAAAAAAAATTATTACAAGGTTACATTAATATCAGGAATTGTGAACTTGTAAACTATTGTGTTTGTAAAGGATAATTTTTATAGATTTGGTTGACGAGAAAATGCGCTTGATCTTTCGCCATATCAAGAAATGGAAGAAAAGTGTCCACCAGAAGGCGTAAGTAAGTACCGAGTAAAATCTTATGTCTCATGGTGTGAATTCAACCACATGTGGTAGCATTATTTGGAATACGTGAAACATATCAAGCTCTAATCATACACCCTGAAGCAGCTAGAAACACTATGCCGTAAAATATTGCAAAAAAGACATCTGAAATGATAGATTATTCAAGATACCAAAGGACCAAGGAAAATTTTAATCCAAGGACGAAATTACTTTTATGAGACTTGAGATTAATACTTATTGCACACTATACCAGAAGCCCATTTCTGGAATGATTAGTACCAATGACTTTAGAGCCTTTAATACCTACCAGTCACTGCAAATGCTGTTCGCTCGGAAATACATTGTCAACTTTCCGGGTAACACCAATTGTTTGTGGTTGAAGCGTTAGCTCACTAATGAAGGCATTGAGGTCTGTACTACTACAACATTTTACTGAATAAATACATTACATTTTTCTGGATATGTTTAGGGGACTGATCAAATCGATAGTAGAAGCATTGGGATGCGGTGTCTTGCGGGCAACCTTGTGGGGAACGACGTCAGTAGCAAGAATGCTGTGTAACATATCAAGCATTACAGCACATTGAACACTACGGGAATTTCTTTTACCTAAAATACTTTTTCGTGAATTGTTCTTTAGACTTAAGGACACGATTGAAGCTCTGAAAGGCGTAAAAATATTCGGCTGTAGACCACGTCTTAGTAACTCTGGTGCTACATCTCCATGTCTCACAATTCAATTGATATGGCATGGACCCGTATGAGACTTGGAATCAAACTTCACATGATCGGAAGATTCCAATATTATTGTTTCTCAATAGATTGTCAATATTAGCTTCAATCGAACATAGTTTCAATGCGTTCAATGTGGCTGAGATATATGTCGTGAAAACAGCATTTTTTAAACAGATTATTCCGGAAATGACCCAGCGTAGTAAGTCAAAGGATGCAAACGAGAAAGGAAAATTCAAAAGTTATACAAGGTCTGTCCGGTAAGTAAGGCAAATATATTTTTTGACAAATTTATGCAAGATAAAGGTACAAACTTTTAAAACTCTTGAAAATAGTTCCCTTGTCCATGTACACACTTTTTCCAGCGACTCTGCCATGCACGGTACGCGCCCTGGAAGGCGTCTTCGGGAACCTCGTCAAGGACCTTCGTCATGGTGGTTTGGATCTTTTCAATCGTCCCAAAACAGTTTTTTTCAGGCGCTTTGGATCCTAAGGAACAAAAAAATGTCAGCCGTGACAAGGTCCGGACTGTACGGGGTCTGCGGCAGTGTTGCAAAGTTATTCTTGGCCAGGAACACCTGAACGCGCAGAGCAGTGTGGCTGGGAGCGTTGTCTCGGTGGAGCGTCCAGATGGCAGCGATCTCCTTTCTCATGCGGATGACCATTTTTCTCAATCTCTCCTGCACATCCGTGTAGTTTTCTGAAGATTTCAAGTTTCCACTATCATCAGGACACTGAATCGATGTTCAACAAATTTCGCACACGGGCCACATTTCGTTGACGAAGGACGTCCAGAGCGGAGTTCATCAGCTATCTCTTCAACCACCTCGAAACTCGAGAATACGAAAGAGCTGCGTCCCCGTAAGCTTCCTCAATCATTGCGTAGTTGTCAGCCACATTTTTGGCACAAAATTTGATTGCGTACCGTTGTTCGAACGGGTCCTCCATCGCGCGTCGTCGCACAGGCAGTAAACCGGATAAAAAAATATCCTGACGCTCCCAGAGCTCGAAGCACACTGACGTTGGCAGCGCTGGATAGCGGAAGCCTCCCCCACTTAACCCAACTAATCCAAACGCACCACAGCCAGTAGAAGCGCAGTAAAAAGAACATTATCCTTACTTACCGGACAGACCTTATATTTTTAGGTACAGTTTTTTTCTGAGAATTTTGAGACCAATACGGGGCCAACAAACCCCATTGAGAGAGCTGGCCCATTTTAGGATTTTCTGCGTTGCCTTCAAGTGCTGATGAGTAATCCAAGATGAAATAAAACATTATTACAATAAATAGACCAACGGGGTTTCAAAAGGATGCACCTTCAGACCTGCCATCACTGGCTAACACGCTCCACTTTCAGCATCCCTGGAGCATTCATATCGCTCATAACTCTACCCTGCACGTCGCGCAGATGGTGAAAATTGTGAGTACGGAGAACGCGTGGAGCCCCGCTTTCTTACTGACTACGTTAGCATTCATTTTCATGCTTGAGTATGAAATAGGCGCCCACCCCTCCTCAGGCATATCTTTGCTGTCGTCGTAATTCTGTTTTGTTAAAAAATGTTTTCTTTTCTCGCTTGTGCTAGCATATTGCTTCGTGTGAGCTCGACAGACGCGAACGGACTTGACTAGGACGCTCGTAAATATTGGTCACGGAGTATAACGAGACCAAACTAATATCCGTACTGATTACTTTGCAATGCTAGGGACGACATTTTACGATTCCCAACGACACGCTCAAATACATGCTATGGTAACACAATGTTTCTTCTCTAGATTGTTTTAACCGTGTATATGTGTTTTTAAAATGAGGTAACACCACAGCTGCATGATGAACTAAGTTGCCCTTACGTTTCTCATAGATAAAAATCGGCTTGAGAATGTATGTAATTCTTATCTATAAATAGTTTCGTGTGGATCCAAGCCTTAACTTGTTTGCAATATAAATTTACTCCGTTACTTACTGGTGCTTGTTAGGTAGGACAGTCTCATTATAAAGGAACACAATGATATAACATCTTGGATATGTAGATAGTGGATTATATTCATTGCGAATGAAAATCGTTGATCTTCAAACTAATGGTTTAATGAAGTACAAAGAAGAAAGGTTTCTTCAGCTATACTTCTTCAACTCTTCAACTTCCTTTCGGAAGAAAATTAAAGACTTCGTATGCAGTTTCTTATCTTATTTAGAACTGCATATCGATGTTAAATTACTTTTTCTTTGTTGAAATGCCCGAAAGCAAAATATAGAGGTAGTTTTATCCACCATTTGTAAAATATTTTACTCGTTCAAAGGCCAAATTAAAACCATCATTTTGACGGAGTTTTGAAATAAAAAAGTTCCGTTCATTTTAAAAGAGTGGACTAGTTTTTGAAGATGTAAAGTTTTTATAAAACAATTTTTTAATGTATGTGATAAAAAGTATTTATCTGGACCCCATTGTAACATAATACTTCTAATGTAGCCCTCGCGTTCCAGTAATTTGGAGACACCTGCTTTTGAAAACAAAATGAGCTTAATTCTTTATCACTATTACATTTTCCCAAAAAAACACTGCCAACATCCTTATTAAAAGAAAATCTCGTTGCTATTTCGTTGCTTATTTAATATTTCGATGCTTCTAAGTGCATATTTCTAGGATTTTAAGTCCCTATCGATCCGTATTCTTGGCATGAAGTGTCTTTTACACTATTCTAGCAATTACACCCCCCCAAAAAAAATGCAATCATTAAAATACCTGCAACTGTGCAGACATAATGAGGGGTTTTCACAAGTATCAGCATCCGTGTCCCGTGATGGATAAAGTAATCTCTGTGGCAATCAATCTGAGTTCCATATTCTCACCTTAATTCTTGAATATACACCTTGAATGACTACTTACCTTTACACTATAATCGGATTTGTTCTTTAGATTTTCTTAATTATGTCTTCGTTACATAGTTGGACTTGGGTAAAGATCAAACATAATTGTATATTTTCCTTGAAATACATTTTTCTTCATAGAAACATTGTTTTGGGCGTGTTAATTGCCTTTCATTAATTTGGTTATTATTTTTATGAAACTAGTTCAGTCGTTAGGAAAATAGACAATTATCGTTTATGCTTTGGCAGACTTCTTTAGACAAATAAAATAAAAAGCGATGATACTTCATCAATATTATCCACCTCACGTTAGAACACGAAGAAAGGCACGTGGCTTAAGTTATCCGAAACATAAATTTGTACAACGGGAATATTTAAAACTGATTCTGAAGTGTATGATTAATGGCAGAATACTTCCAAAAATGAACACGCTATATCATCTGAAAGATTTATTCGGTCCTAATATAAAATAAAGGAGAGGTGTGGAATTATCAAGTTTACAAGTTATCTCTCTCGTAGAAATATTTACTATAAATATTAATTAGGTAGCTGAGTAACATCTGAAGGAAATCTGACATAAGACAGTTTTACAGTTTAAATACAGTAAACAATATATGAATATTGACTTCATAATACTATCCAAACTTTGTTGTTATAATAATACGTAACTTAAATGATGATTCATGTTAACGACTTTATTATACCCGAGAAAATTTCTTGACATGAATTTGATGAAACGACGTAATATTTCTGGAATTGAAACATATTGGCTCACCAAAGCTAACATTTATATTTTTAATTTTCAAAGTAGCATGGAAAACAATGTGTCGTGAAGATGTTTAAAATCGTAGTGGCAATGTGGGTAAACAATACGCACTGACACACAATTAGTAGAAACAATATAAATACTAAAACATTGATTTTTTTTGTTAAAAGTAACGTGTGAGATTTCAGCTAAAAATTTAAAATTACACAGGTTTTGACATTAAAAATGTTTTGCGTTGCAATGTCTATATCACTTTTCAACCATCCATTTACTCAGAATTTTCTTTAAAAATAAAGAAGAATAAAATTACTTCCTATTTCGTGGGTTAGTGGGTAAACTCTGCAAACCATTCTTAGTCTAAAATTAAATTTAAGGTATACTGTTTATCTGAAAGAATTAATTCTGTAATAACTCAAAATATCCTCTATTAACAGGGTTAACGAACGAGGATTGTCAAGTATTATTTACAGCATTGCTGCAATATTTGAGGAACAATGAAACTATGGGTAGTTGCAAAAGAAAAATGTTACATGCTATTTCATTTCCTGTTTATTTTTAACGTGGCAATGTTCAGGCCACCACGTTCACTTTTCCACCTAAACATTTGATATTGGTGAAGGAATTGGGAAGGAGAAAAGATGGGTTGACGGGAAACGCAAGGAATTGATCTGACGTTGGTGCAGAGCAGGGGAGGGAAACTCCAGCTGAAATCCTCACACAGTTCGTCTGAGTCAGGAATCGAACCCGAGTGCCTAGGAAATGAAGACACCACCACGCCACGGCTGTCGGTATTGCAGGTAGTAGAGACATACAAATATGAAATTAAAAGAAATGCTTTTGAAAACGATTATATTTATCTGCAGATCTGAGACGAATAATCTGATGAATTTTTGATGACTTCATTGCGCAACTAAAGAAATGATTTTTTTCTGTTGTTGGGAATATTTTAATGAAAAATGAGTGCTGCTTAGAAAATAGAACGTGGGTGCAATTTTATGGAATCAACCCTACAGTGGATGAATCATATTTCCCACAGCCTCTCGGTATCTCCTCTTGCACCTGTCTGGAGCGGTCTGTGAGACGAAGCGAAGCGCTTCAGAAGAGTGCTTGCGGCCATCCCTCTCCCCGGCGGCGGTGGCGGGGCGAGGAGGCGGGATGGCGCACGGCGGGGTGATGGGGGGCTGGCAGAGGCGGAGCGGAGCGACCGCGGCCGCATACATCATCCCGCACGGACCACATATTATCATTTTAATGAGAAGTGTAATGAAGAGCATTCATTTCGAGCACCGCTCGCCAGGACGGCGGACCGGGCGGAGGCACGGCGCGGCGGGAGGGGATGAGGAGTGGCTGGTGGAGGGGAGAGGGCGGCGGGGCACGAGCGCGCCTCCCCACAAGCCGTGCTGAGGCGCTGCCTCTTCATGTCACCACTAATTATCTGTTCTTACGCGCGCCTCAAGTCTCTATTGTGTGCAACGCAATCAAGCGACTGGCCACGCTTTGCCATGCCACACACGCGCAGACTCGCAGTAAACACGGAAGCACGCAGGAGTCAGTGGAGAAGGGAAGAGATAGTCGAGATGACGTTCATCGAGGAAACGCAGATGTGCCTCGGTCTATTTTGAGCGTGGTAAGAGCGATTTCATGATGCTGAATGTCGTACAGGATTCAGAACATCGGTCACATCACCGATCAACTTTTCACATCCTTGAGACTTTTCCTTCAATATGTGTTATAGTTTCATTGTATTATTTTGAATGGCAAATTACAGTAAAACATTTTCACAAACATATTCTCTTTTCAATAGCAAAGGATTATTCTAGATATGATATTCCAGGGATCACGCAAATAATCGGATAGTAGCAGAATTAGAACTCCAGCATTACCTTCCCCTCGTGTACCAGAAATATACCACTTTAATAGAAAATCAACAGACTTGCAAAAGATGTACATATTTTTCACAGTGTAACACATGTACAGGTAATCTTCGTCAACCCTCATATGGGGTTCACTCGCTTGCTAACAACACTTGAAGACGGGTAGATAAATAAAAGAGAACTATCTCGTACACCTACAAGAGACATCAAAAATAGGCCAAAATAACTGTGAAGCAAGAGACCTCGCCGTGAAAAATGTGCCACTCAGTGTTACACTGACGCTTGAAATATACGGTGTCAAGGTTCGGTGAGTCTTCCTCACATTAAACAATGCCTTCATTCTGAAGTGTAGAACGATGGTGGCGAACAGGCTGGTGGAGGAAGGGTGGGAGGTGGCAAGAGTCGAAGCTGGGGGGGAGGGGGGGTTAAGCGATGAAGAAACGGAAATCAAGAGCATTGTGATGTGGAAGCTCGTTTCTGTCTACACTGAGGCGTGACCTCTGATAGCGACATTCAAGACGTTCACAGATCAATTACCATTCTTCCATAACATTTTCCTCACGTTACATCAGCGTTTCTAAAACCTTGGCTTTCTGGTTCTTTTAGATGGAACGTGGCTCCAAAGGTGACACAAACTATGACGTAAATGGTAACTGCGCAGCACTCACTATTGTTGGGCATCTCAGAGCTTTGGATTACGTTCAACAAGCAACTTCCACTTTCCCTCCCTGGACTGTCATTTTACGAAATTTAGTGCACTATCAACTGTACTCAAAGTGACAAAAGAACGATATTTTGTGGTAAAAACTGGGCAAATGAGTTTCGAAACACTATGGAGTATCCATTCCAACTTTCCCTGCCATGAGCAATATCCTATTATACACAGAGAAATTTCCCTTAACGAACACTTCTCAAATGGACAACAAGGCAATAATATAGGTCCAATCCCTAGTTATGTTCTACCCGACAACGCTCTCTCTCATATAAAATAGGTATCTATTTTCATGTATTGGTGCGAGCGGTTATCATTGTGAATAATGAAAATTTTTTCGAGTTTTTATGTAGCGTCGTCATGTTTAAAATACTCGACGTTTCGTCGGGAACTGCAGTCGACATCCTCATAACTTCAGTTTCTGTTTTCTTTAATTTCAGTCAGAGTTTAACTCCTAAGGATGTCGTCTGCAATGCCGCCGAAACATTAGCCAAATGTTATAGTTTGTACCTATTTTCAATACAGTTCAGGCACCGTTCCGTTCACTATCTGAGTACCTTAAAGCTTCTCCTGTTTCTCTCATGAGCAGGCATTGACACTAAGGTAACTTTTCATCAGTCACTCGATCTCTACGCATCATTGAAGGAGTTACAAGCAATGAAAATCAAAATTACAACCAACAGCAAACCACAGATCAGAATCTATGCAACAAACGGATAATGATATCGGTGAACCACTGAAAAAGAAAGCACTGAAACTGATCAATTGTATGAATTCACAACTTTAGAGTACAGTTTATGTCGTCTACGACTAGGTGAAAATTGCAACGGATCGAGACTCGAACCCAGGACTTTCTACAATGGCCGCAAGTGTGTTGCCACTGCACACCTCGACTCCCAAGTTCCTACACAACATCCACCTGATCATCAATTGTATGTTGGAATATTGAGTGATTTTGAAATATTTATCTCTTCTATGTTTATCAGTATTGAAAATAAAAATTAGAATTGATAAAATTTCAGAAGATTGCGTCATTTTACCCCACAGTTTCACCCATTAGTTCACGTCGAAGAAAACTCTTTATTGTTGTATTTTGGGTTGTGAACATTCCAAATCTCAAAACAAATTTCGTAGTTTTATTTGCTGCGTATTTGTCAATAAATTAGAAAAACATTATTTCTGCTATCTGTTCCATTTATGTACTCTTCTTGGACTCACCAAAAACCGACAATTCTCTATAGAGGACAAACTTTATAGTCTCATGGGTGTCCGTTGTAGAGATGTTTCACTATGTTCATTTTCTATGTTTTTACCAAAAAGTTTATAAATTGCCTTCCATCAAGCGCTTCTCGTGGTGGTCCGATATAAATGCTCACTAGTATAAGGTCAGAAAAATACACGTACATCTCCTGGACAGATTGACGTGGACTGGGAGGAGATGTTGTGATCTGGACTGGGAGATGTGGCCAGCATCTCACTCCGGACGCTTTGCCCCCAGGATTGACCCGGTATTCATTTAACTGCAGACTGAGTAAGAATGGGAGGAAGTCTAGGCGTTATGGTATGAGGAAAAATTCCATAACTCTCAAACCATATTACTCACTGGGTATGAAATTTACTTAATTGGAACAGTGATCGACATGGAGTTCATTGGCCCCTTAAATGATAATTTAGTGCTAACTAATTAGTTGAAAGTTACACTTAACCAAATATTTTATCATATAAACAGTCACCGCTTTATCCTTTGTTTGAATTTGTTTATAATTTGTTTCGAACAAAACAAACGTTGTGAAGACCATTATTTTGGAATTACGATATTATGAAACACAACTCAGCGTTAGCATATTTTAAATATTCTAATGATTACGAGTAAGTGTTCAGTTCAAAATGGACTGATATAGATATGGATTGTTTTGTATTATAACTCTTCAATGACTCGTAATATATTTTCAGTTTTACGGTTCAAAATTAATTACCAATATGCGGCACAATTTTCAAGAATGAAAGTAATTCATCGTCAAAGTAAAAAACGACTATGAGGTTTCTTTATCCGTAACAAGCTTTAGAACCTTCACTTTGGAGATATGGCTTCAGATTCTTCACTGGTATTGAAATTCGTTCCGGATTGCTGTTTTTACCAAATAAATACTTCAACTTTGGCGGAGAAAATGTATCCGATACAAAAAACATGTTAACCCCTTGAATAAATTGTTCACGTATTGTAACAACCCCCCAATAGTCCCTGAAAAATCATTGTCAGATTTTTTTATGTCAGTGAAAACAGTCAATAGTCACTTTCTTGATTGGTTGAAGTATGTTAAACCAATGTATTTAGCTCGAGATCCTGTGAATAATCTCACCAACGAACTGCATCTTTTTCTGTATTCTCATATCAGGGACATATTAGAGTTCGTATTATTTTTTATGTGGGGTTGATTCGTGAAATGGTTAGTGTGCACGTCTACCTCCTTGGGAGAGAGCGGTTCAAATCCCTTATCATTCATTGTACTTTGTCGTGATAAAAATATCTGTGGTTAGTTTCCTTAGAGTAATCCCTTGACATTCCTCCCTCCCTTCATTTACCCTTTCACGACACCTTCGGTTTTTGGAGACCCTCAGAAGTAACCGCGCTTAGGAAAATTGGTTGTGGAACACATCAATCTCCCCACACCGATCTCCCTCGAGCCGTAAGAACATTACCTATCCTCTTATCCTGTTAGAATGGTGGGATATATCTGTTCTCAGAGATAGGACACTTTATTGAAGCTTGCAAGTGCTCTCTGCAGTAACGTACCAAGGCGGGAGCGGAGGGGACGGTCGGTCCCGGACCTCGTCATGAAAGGGACCTTCATATTAATAACTGAATATTATTTTAACTCGTAAATTTGAACATAAATATCGTACGAGACATTTTAAAAAAGCATAAATAATAATAAATTTACTGTCAAAGAAGTACAAACTGCGTATGACCACGTGGAGGACAATAAACTAATGAATAAGTAAATTATAGTCCACCTTTTTAGTAAAGAAAGTTCAAATTTCAATTCATTTTTATTTACCATAGCACTGGATATGTTAACGTAGGCTTACAAGCACGTTGGTGTATGGGGGTTTCGAAAAACTTTGGTGTAGGGACTTGAAATGTATTCCCACCCCGGGGGCCTCTCTGTTTGAAATTTTTGACATTATATTTATTTCTCAGATTTGAGACTCTCAAATTTTATGCAGAGAATACTTATATTTACGCTCTCTCTATCTCTGAGAGCCTAATATCGACCATAACAACTTTGAGAACTTTCTTCGGACAGTCATTTGTAAAGATGTAGGATTGATCCAAGGGACTGAGCACTATAGGCGTCTCGTAATCCCACGAAAGAAGCAGTACTGGCTGTGTCAGAGAATTATGGTCATATAATGTAAATAAATTCATATAATCTTCACATTAATGCAAATAAGTAAAGAGATGTTTTTTTAAAGCAAATGGTAGTGATCTTCCAATTCAGGGTATTGACTCTACAGGACATCTCACTCTCCCAAAACCGTGAGAAGCAACACCATCGCGAAGCTATGTGCCGACACGAGATGGAACAACACCTATAGGACAAGAAAAGATGTCTCTGCATGATGAGAGCAGGATGTGACTGATGACTGAGAGCCATATGTCAGAGATTGGGAAGGATTCAAGAGACAATGCTAATAAGACACGTTGTCCAGTATTCTGAACAGCAGGCAAATCAAGCGTGTTTCGCCTCAGTGTAGTGGGAGGAAGCTGAGAACCTTTCCCCCTCATCGAACGACCTTTAGTGTACTCGATGGGGGTAAAATTCCGAAGTCCATCAATTCAATGGAAGTGCTACCATCCAAGAAGATAAGAAAGGAGATGTACGAATATCTCTGGGCAATACTTATCAAGATGTTACATCCCTGTTGTACATGACGTGAACTTCTAAAGAAAACCTGAGATGTCATACGTAAAATGATTCACGTGACTTACCTGGTCATAGTTTGAGCAATTTTTTCGTAGTGTAGTGAGCATGAGGTTCTGAGGTCTATTGGTACACGGGTATTGTAACCATAAATCCTAGGCTATCGCCCAGTTGCACGTGTGTTTGGCGCCAGAGAGAATATTAAGAAATATTCTCGCGATACGGAATCGTGACGCGATCGATAAAAAAGTATATAAGAATACACCATCTACAGAAATAAAACAAAATATATCGAAAAAAATATAATTGCAAAAAAACGAAAGAACAAAAAAATTGAATAAGAACATGCCACTAGTTGAGAAGGAATAATATCAATAGAAGTAATAGCAAAGTTATTACCTACAAAGTTACATCCTTTTAGACATGATGAAAAATAATTTAAATATTACCCACTGTGGTGCGTTGTATGAATTTGAGTTCAAGCAATTCGATACTGTTGCTCAATAGTGCTGAACACTTACAGTTCTTCCAAGTAACATATATCTGGCAAGTGTTCAATCACAGGTATGTAGCGCGGGAATAAAAGCAAATTCTCACACACAAGCTCACGACATGTCCCCAATCAATGCGGTCAGAAAACTGCACCATAGCAGCATCAACCGTTACAAATACTCGCACTTACAATCCAGTTGATCAGACGCTTAATACGCGCAGAGACAGGAGACGTCAAGCACGAGTACAGCTCACAGTATAGGGTCATCTCCAAGAAGACTCGCAAACTCCAGGTTCATGTCAGCTGTCCTCCTTGATCCTCGTGAAACTACACGCGGCGAATTTCCGACTCACTACGGGAGACAACAAGGCTCACGTCAAGGATCAACCGTCAACATAAAACAAACTCGCGACTCCAGCCCACAGTGATTTTGTCCTACTCAGTACATGACGATCTAGCACACGCGGTTACTCGTCATCCACCCAATAATATGAATCTGATCATCCCATCTAATTGTCTGCCCCAAACCAATTCCTTGCTGTCTTATGTCTAGTATATATACCAGTGCTGCATTGCTTTTTCCAGGTAATCACTTCTAGAATGTTCTGGTGGCAGTATTTCGCGCGTTACGGAAAGTGAACCAAGCTTTGAGAAATAATGAATCAAAATATATATATATTTAGCTACAGGATACAGGCGCTCTTAACGACAAGCGGCCAGCGACCAAATCCGCCACCGCGACTACCGAGGTCCCACACGACACACGCTGCCAGCGGTCAGTCCTGGCCGACGAGAATAATATCTGTTATTAGAAATCCACCAAGGCTAGAGCATTAACCAGTACGCTTTTTGTTAGCACGAAGTATTTCTCTGGTGTTTCGCGAGGAGTGACTTTTGACTTCCTGACTGGCCGCTGTATAAACCAGTAGCATCATTTGGTCGCGGCGGCCAGGTGCAGGTGGTGGCGGCCTAGCATACCTGAAAGCTTTGCTTGATTTTATTTCATTTATGTTTACAAGTGAGTAGAGGAAATGCGAATCACTGTGAATGTGCAGTAGACAGGTATTGCTACGAATTACTACTTGAGAAAAAAATCAAAATTTTCACGAGAAGTTTCACGAGAAGCACTTGAAAACTGCACAATGTACTGAAATAATTACAATGACATTACATGAGAAATGGTTGCTTCTAACTACCAATGAGGCAGCACTCTTTGTCGGAACTAATTTGTAGAAGCGCCCAATTGGTTCACCAACGGATATAAAAACAACGGAAAATTAGGCAGAGGTATTCTCGACCGAATGTTAATGAGTCATTTCGCCTTGGTGTAAATATTCCCGTCGTCCAAGTTCTCTGTTCGCAGCCTTAATATACAAGTAGGGAAACTAGAATAAATAATTATAATCTTTCAAAAATGTATTATTCCAGATCCCAAGCAAAATTGGGACTGGTCAATTTCTATGCGTGTGAACGACAGGGACTCGAGTGTTGGGTAGAAAAGGCTCTTTATACGTCCTCCTAGGACCCTTCATTGCTAAAGAATTTTTTCTTCTAAACTTATGGTGTAAAGAAATGATAAATGACCCAAATTTTTCATAGTTTCAGAGCTATGAAATATTTATAGTTTGAGCCAATAAATATTAAAATGAAGCAATATTTACAATTGTAAGGGCCATGCAATCTTCGTTTGCCTACTCTTTCAAAAATCCGATAATACTGTTGAAATTGAAACTAGGCTAGTCTCATTCTCAAACTTCCACTTAAAATATATTTATTTACTTGATTTTATATCATAGATTAAATTTAAATCTTAGAAACATTGGGCATCCAACTATCAATTTTTTCTAGAATGACCAATTTACATAATACAATTTATAACCAATCCTAATAAAATCTCATTTGAGTCGATAAATTCACCAGCAACCTCCCGCCACCAAATATTTTCTTTCCCAAAGGCTCTGAAAGACACTTCAGTAATCTAATCTACATGTCAGCAGAACAGAGAAAATTAGGCGCGATAGAAAGTCAAAATTTTTCTTCAAACAGGCAAATGTGCATGCTAAAATTTGACGATAATACTTGAAATGATGGGAAATGAACTTAACCGAACTTAACTCTTCACCGTAGTTACATCTGTGGAGGAGAATCCTTTTTTATTTTTTTTATTTTGTTGAAATGTCAGCAACGAGGTTGTTCATCCGTCTTAGTGGAGCTGCCAAACATTCAATAAATACGCATGCCTAAAAATTCTCCCGATTTCCTTTATATATGATTAAGTTAAATATAACTATTTCTTGCTACTAAAAATTCATAAGGTACAGATATATGGATGTTTTTTTATGTCTTAGATATTTTGAATTGTTATTATGGTCTTTAAGTTGTAATTAGTTAAGAAAGTTATATTGTGGTGTTTCCCAAAAAGTAGTATGGAAAAAATTTGTAATGAGAAAAAATTCAAAATATAATTCGAATAATATATAAAAGTTCCCTACTTATTTTTGGAATTCTTTTTTTGTTAACTTCTTTTCGAGATCCAATTTTCATTATTGTCATGAATATAAAAATTACTCAATTAGGGCTCTTCATTATACTCCATAGTAAATGAAGAGCCCTCAGAGACTAATTCATATCTATGGAAAGGTAAAATAAACTATTTGGTTTTTAAAAGTTAGAGAGATTTAAAAATATATGAGAACCAGCTTGTCATAAAGTGTACTTGTCAATTGATTAAATACCAATTTTCTGAGAATTCTTCACTTCTACTCTTCTAATATGATTCACTATTTAAATTAATGATCTTCTCTAGTATATAAAGACTTTGAAAACAATGATATTTTCTAGAAAAACTCATTTTCATCCTTATGAGTGTTCAAATGAAAGTTTCTGTCCGGTGAGCTTACAATGTTGAAGAATTAGTGATATCTTACTAAAAGAATACCTGAAAATGTTATGTTAAAACTTCTCTTTCTTAGATTTGAAACTAAACCCTTCGTGAATCCCAACCATGTAACATTCAAAGCAGTATAAAATCAACACTAAATTAAGGAAATAGAACAACATCATGAACGCTAATTTAAAGAACTACTAATTTTTAAAAATAGCAAATTTTATTTCAATTTACTTCTCTATGAAATGTTTTTAAAGTACACTCTCGTACCTCAGAATTCCTAAAACTATTTGATATTGGGAATTAATAACATATAAAGAACTCACTCCTGATCTTTCTTTCAAATCTTATATTTAAGATAAAATGTTGCCTTATTATCTACTTTTGGTTAAAATAAACTTCAGTGTCATGTTGTAAATTAATAAAACAGTCCACATCATCTTGAGATTTAAATGGTTCTAATGGATATGAGTAAAAATGTCTGGTTATTTACTAAATCTATTTAATATGGTTCATTACAAAATGAAAAAAATTATCTCAGGTATTATAAAGATACAAAACATGTTTATGAACCTGTATTGCCAAAATGTATGCTCTTGTTTAGTTCCTCAAATTTTGATTCATTCCGACAGTCCATACTGAAAGAAAGAAAATATAAATCCCATTTATTCACCAACACTCATTAAGAAGATATTTTATGTGACATACATGTTGTTATAAATACTCCTTGAGGAGCTAACCTGAATTAATAAGTTTATGAACGTGGGATTTTAACCTCCTCTGGTGATTTCTTGATTAATCAAGAAGTTCACTCATTAGTCCCATGATTACAAGGGCAGCCATTTCTGTCCTGGTTGTATGATAGTACTTTGTCACTCCATCCCTAGACCACCCTAGGCGGTTCAATGCTGGTCCAACCTAAAATCAAGAGACATAAGATAACCCGCTGAAATACCACACATTCACTTTCACGACAATATTTTCTTGTAAATACATAGTGAATCGTTAATTTGTACGATTTCTTTTCATTGTAATGTACATAGTAAATTTACTATCGAATTTTACTTATCACGCAAAAACAAATTGCCCCAATTGTTGAAAAACATATTATCCGCATGGCTATTTTCATGGTAGTCTTCAATTTACTCTTCCATTTTATTCATTATTATATTTATGCTATTTCTACCGGACGATGTCTTCGGCTGAGGCAATACGCGCGTAAGGAAACTCCAAACTTTCTTCCTAGAAGACCATGCCCCTCCCCATTCATTCGCTGGAAAGATCCATGGGTCGTCTTGTATTAATTTTTAACTGATAGTGTTACGTTGTATCTATTCTGTTAGAAAAATTTTAATACACAATTTCAAAACCAAAATTTTGAACTTTATGTGGAGATTTATTGTATTTTTCACACATGTATTGCAAACGCACAGCTTTGATCGATTAGTTGGATCGATTCCAAACGCAATGATCGATTTCAATGACGTAGTGGCGACGAAGCGGTCACACAAAACGGCAGAATCCCGAGTCCCTTCTTGCGTTTGTATTTGCAGAGAATTACCCGCATGTGTTTGCGTTGAGTAGGGTGTGCTTTTCGGTGTACGGGAAGAACTGACAGTGAATGGATTTATTATTGCCCAGAATTAATGATCGATGTTGCAGTCGTTTCATTAACGATTCTGTGTTATGGACGTGTCCTGCACGGAAATCAAACTCTCGACATTGTGGCCTGACGATATTCCTTTAAGAAAGCGTGAGTAGTATTCATTCACAAAGCTCCCAATCCGAAAACAGTATGTTTTGAAATAAATGTCAAAATATTTTCATGAAGAAGGTATGTCTTTAACCTTGTGGCAGTATATGATGCAGATCCAGTGCATGTAGTAAGTTTTTAAGTGGATATGATTGAGAGTCAAGAAACGGATGAAATAATTTGTGAGTCTAAGAGGAAACTTCACGTTTTACTGAAGATTAAATGCATAAAATTTGAAACTTTTCAAACGAACGTCACCAACACTAGCAATGGGAAAGAAACTCACAAAACTCTGTACTCTCCACACCAAGTTGGTGTATTTTTAAAATCAGTCTTCCCGATAAATGTATTTGGTTTGGCATTGCAAGTTGCATCAGCATGAAAATGAAAAATTGTGAAAGACTTGCAAGAATGAACATTTGTGGAGTCTTTCATCACCAAACCATTAAGAGGTGAACAAAAGTACTTGCCAAGTTTAACTAATAACCGTTTTGGTAAATTACATTGATGTCACTCAGAGTAATTCAATATAAAAACGCACACCTTAAATACCTCCAGAATTGAATTAAGATATCGACATGTGATTTTCAGTGAGATAAGTCGCGACTTAGGGCCAACTACTGACGTTTTCAAATTATTGTTAGCGTTTTAACTACAGAAATTGACACTTAAACGAAATTATTTATTTTTTCTCAATTACTTTAAAGCCAGAGAAAATACGAATACAAAATATAACATAAGAATTTACGGGAATGGCAACAGAGGGCCAGAGTAATTTAAATAATTCGAAAAACAAAAAAGCGTCAATATCTCTGCAGCTGAAAACGCCCCCAATCATTTGAATGCGTCAAATAATTAACCTTGAGTCGCGACTTATCTTAATGAAACACTCATTTCAATTGATGTATAAACAATAAGAGTTTTTTAAAAAGAGATTATCATTTAAAAAGAATGAACAATCTTGAATGTTCTTTTTGTGTCTGAAATGTGGACAGAAATGTATGCGAGGAAGCGTTGCATATCACTCAAAACTGCCTCATTCTGATTCTACGTTTTCCAGGCTACTGTACCAGCACACCACAAGCCCACATGCGATGTGCTTACGCTTTTGGTGGAGAAGCGGGATTTAACCATAAACCACAACCTTTATGGTAGAGTTCGCTGCCACCAGCTTGGTTTCCCCAAGCAATCAAACACTCGAGTAATAACAATAAAACATTTAATTCAAATTAAATAAAGCTCTGAATATTTACAAATGTAGACAAACTCGCAAATCATAAATACAAGTTTGAACTTGTTATTACTTGATATTGGTATCTAAAAGCAATAATTACACACTGTTATAACTACTGGTGTTATGAATTAACTCGGAAATCTACCCAGATTATCCGAAGTTCAAAAAGTTCCAAGTTGCTATCTCGAAATAAATAACTGTTCCAAGCTATGTTATTCGCGCCTATAGCAAGTAATAGAATTACCGCAGCAATTCTCAGTAGTCTGACGACCAAACTAACCAAGTTACATATTAAATAACTTGCGTACTTCTATATGCTTTCGCACTTGTCTCAAAGTCTGAAAGCCTCCTGTATAAAAGTCACTTGGGAGCTGAAATTTCTCCAATATATATTGAGGCGGAGGTCACGTGACTACCTCTTCGCCCGTTCCCAACACCCCACCTCGGCTTGGTCATTCCTAAGCTTCAGAGAAAAACTGCCTTTTCGGATGAACACTATTTCTGTCAAATGCTGAAATATTCCATACCCATTAATTTTCCTTCTCCGGGCGTTCATCTCAGTTTTCAGAAGGAGGGAACTGGTCAGTCCTTACACAATGGACGGGAAGTCCATTTAGCGGTAGTTTTCCTCATTCGGCGGAGACGCGCTCGGTCCTTAATCGCCTTAGGAATTTCCAGCGAGCACAGTGCTTGAAAATGTTATTTCAACATCTATACTGGCCACGATGTTACACTAGTCAAACCATATATTGTGACAAATAATTGCAACTAATCATTTTCATTTGATATTTATTGTCTTTGGAATTTCCAAATGATGAGTTGGAGTTTCGCTCTACTGATCGTCTCGAAACTTTTCAGGACAGAAGAATCCCAGAGATGGAATTACGCTCAGGATGTTCAGTGACAACCATCACATCCCCAATCGGTCTACGAAAGGCAAGTTTCTGAATTCTTTTGTTGGGTAGGTTCGTACGATATAATATAATTTTGAGAATAAGACTTCCCTCAATGTTGAAGAATTAATTTGTTGAAATAATAATTACGGAAGAACAGCTTAGTAACAGATTAAGGTGTTCCGGCGTCTTCAATTTGTATACTTTTTAAGCATGAAGAATTTTCAACATGGAAGAATTCTCACTTATGTAGACTCTAGCCACTAACGCTGTCCTGCTAATAATTGAAAAAATGCATTGACTCATAACGATTTATTCACATGTATTTATACTATACATCATTCAATTTGGGATCGGTGATGTAAAAAGTGTACTCATTGACTTTGGAACTCTCCTACAGTCCTCTCACACAGAAGGATATGAAATGTGATCCTTTCATAATTTACACTCGTGACATTTTGAATTTACTGGAAACAAAGTTCTTCCTCGAGTTTCTGTATTATCCTAAAACTGATATTATTAAACCACTCAGTAAAGGTAATGTTGGAGTGATTTTGATGATATTTCCTCCGATACTTCTGTTGTTGGTTTTATGAAACCGATTGAACACTGTGCCACTCCGAAAATTTACTTAATGGAAAATATCTAGGTGTTAGATAATAAAAGGTGGACAGGTTGATCCTGAGTAGACAATCTCCAGCATCTACCTAACGAAGGGCCAGTGATTGCTGCATTCGACTATCAATCATGTCAAGGTTTTTATAATTAGATTTTATTCTTCTTGTTTTATTTTTATCACCATGTACTGGAAATAATTCAACTTACGAATCAGCATCGTGCGTGTTGTATCCCTTAGGAAGAAATTCTTAATAGTTCAGTACCTTGACCCTGATAATGTGACAAACGGGAATATATTTTTTAATATTATTAAACTCATGCAGTGGCAAAGCTTTACTCTGCAAGTAATTTCCATATATTATTGATCGTAAACATTCTGTCCAAATGAAGGCGAAGTCTCTAGTTGATGTGTTTCTTCTTTTGGATACCCACGAGAAAAGTTCTTTGCAAACCATCTGTGTGTCCATAGCTTAGCTGGCTAAAGAAATGGGTCCAGCTAGCATAGGGACGCTAGTCCTGGCTTGGGGTATTAAAACTCCATCTCTTGGGCAAGGAATGATCCTACGAAATATATACCTGTATAAAATGCCAAGTCTGAGCAGCGAACAGGTTAACCGATTAAAGCAGCGAGATTTAGAAGTGGTTTTACCGAGTAAAATTTTGCCGTGACACATGTGAGATTAATGCTTCTGATCAAAATAAACTGCAAAACTTCTCTAAATTTAATGCTTGCAAATGTTAAATCATTTCATTTTCATCTCGAAATTTTACAGCTTCGTGTCATAAGAGTTTCATGATAAGATTCATCCAAAATAGTCAAGAAACTCGACAAATTACGACGAACGAATGTATAAGCAAGACTTTCGCTAGTGTAAAAATAAAAATTCTAAAGGTCTACAAGGTAGTATTAATTTTCATTTCGTTTACATTTCTGTTCTTCAAATGATTTCTCCGAAAAAATGTTGAATATTAATCAAATATGACTAAAGTAGGAGGGATTGTGGTGGGTTGACACAAAGGTAAGTTGACACATATTCTCGTGAACTAAAGGTAGTGAAATATGGAAACAATGCAGTTTGGCGTCATTTGACACCATCTCCGGAGAGCGGTTTTGGTACTATAGCGTCCAAGCTTGAAAAGTGACGTAAAGTAAGTTTTTAACAGCTTTTTGATGCTTTTTATTTATGTGCAATATTAATTGTAATCCATATTTTCTAGTGCTTCATGGATCCTTAACATTAATTCAAAGTCATTTACAAAACATAATACGTATTTTTCTTTATTTAAGAATGCCAAATATGCGGAAAACGGATAAATGCAAAAATTGGGCTCATCAAGAAAGCAGGAGGGGGGAATTACATTTATATTTGTGACAACTGCTTGTCTGATTGAAGAAGATTTGAAACATAAATTTCAATCCTTCAAACAAACAGTTATTTTCTTATACTTATAAGAATTATACATATATATGGAATTTATTATGAAAAAGAGCCAAACACTTGGAGATTTATTCATTTTATACCTACCAAAGATTTTCTGTCCTAAAATATGCCTATTTGTACGTTTTCATGGACTATATCATTTACTTAACGTATTTCATGACTGATTACTTCGAGACGTTTTAGTAAATAAGTGATGATTAAGAATTATTAGAATTACTTTAATTTAGAAAATGTGCATAATAATTTTAAGAAAATGAAAATATTTTGTGTTCGTTATTGTCGATGGATCTCAAACTAAATGAAACCATAATGATTAGGCAGTTTCACATAATAAAGATTTTTCTTAAAATTACCTTCTATTAATTTAAAAATCTCCATTGATATACGTGTGTCAAGACCTTAGTCCCTGTTTGAACCTACACCGTCCCTAAGAGATGTCGTGCCGACGGCGGCTTCCGACTAGAGGGGGAGAACCTGTGTCGTCCGACTTTAAGGGGAGCTGGCTAGAGAGGGGGTGGAAGATGTCGAACTAGAGAGAAGGAGATGGAAGAGTAAATACAGCCTCATTCTCAGGCGTAGCTTTTATTACCCCAGAGTGCAGCGAGCAGCGGCGTGAAGCGTCCGGCGACGAGACAGCAATACTGACGGAGCGCATCGGCGCGACTGAGACAGTTGATGTCAATTCAAGCCGAAAAGGAAACGAGGTAGGAAGAATTCGGCAGAGACCGTGAAAGTTTAGTCTGACCGAGGAGTGTTGTAGGAAATTCGGTAGAGACCGTTGAGTCAATTCTAGCCGACAAGGCGGAGTGGAGTCACAAATATCCCTCTCCTCTCTCCTTGCTAGCGCCGATGTCTGGCGTATTTAGATTGTGGCCCGCGCTCAGTCAGGAGTTCTGTATCGTCGAGGCAAGCGCTTCTGATGCGCGGGACATTTGAGCCCTTCTTCACGACAGAAGTTTGAAGCAAGTGGGGTTGTTCGCTTAAAATATTTTTTATCAACTTCTAACTAGTTCACATTGTTTGTACATTCAAACTAAAGAAAGTATGGAATATGCTTTTTAATGATATAAAATTTATTGTCTTCACACTCGAAAAAAGACAGCTATGGTCAGAATTATAAATTTTATGTCAACCCACCTCGATCTCCGCCATTACAATTACGGTCAATAAACAAGCCGAAAAATATTTTCATCCGAAGAATACCCTTTAAATTTTAACATTCCGATTTTTTAGTGATTTTTACATTTTTTTACTTTCTCATATACGTGGTAGATAGAAAGTTTTGTAATCGTGAAAAATAAGAAAGAGACATTTCGACGGAAATATCCGTTTTGGAGATCCCTGATTCTGAGAATGTTGTTGGCACAACGTCCGTCCGTCTGCCAGTCAGTCCATTTGTCTGTGCGCAGCGATTCTGAGTAAATGAATAAATGAATTTAATTCTCATTTCGTATTTACGGAACAATTTACTTATTGTCGATGCACGTGCTCTAATTCTTTTTACTTTGAAACGAATGGTACTTCACATAAAGGTCAAAGTACTCTTTTTAATGTTTCTGAAAAACAGTTCCAACGATTTTGCTTGAATTTCCTGTGCGTTAAGTACAATTTGGACGCATTACATCCGCATTATTGGTATTTCGCTTGAACGTTTGGTAAAGACACAGTAAAATAATTTCTGTCTGCTACACTTACACGTTAGTATACTGTTTCAAGAACCTGGAATAATATTTAGTCATGGAAATGAACCAAGGAGACGTAGAATACACTTTTTGTAAACTGAAATGAATGATATGGTAATGATAAAATACTTATGATGACAGCAAACGCACTGCAGAGACGAAAATACATCAATTTCTGTCTACATCAAAATTACATTACTTAACACTTTTACGATATTTATAAGACTGAAATGTTGCTATTTGTTTTGAAATAACATTCTGAATATTTATTTTACTTTCAAATTTCAAATAAAAGACGGTAAATAAAAGATAAATTTCAAAGTACATCTAGCGACTTTCAGCATGAATAGAGCACTGAAAGACGACCAAAGTATAAAGAACCACGCCAGAAATGACCCTTTCACTATAGATTTTTTTCTCACTCTTTGCTGTAGGCGGAGAAACGTACATGAGAAAGTATGTGCAATGGTTTTGCACCACTAGTTGACTTGTGTAGTCACGTTAAAGAGGAATGATTCGTGAGTTATGACAACATATCTAGCCAATAGTCTTTTCAGGAAGACTTCGCTCTTATTTTCTCAATTCCCGGATTTTGTGGATATGGCACTCATCTTGAGGAGGATCTATCCAAAACTCATCAATGAGGGAACATAAATCTACAAACCAACCTCATGCTTACACCTGTTTGCATGTGTAATGTTTCAGTTGCCTCATCGTACTAATATCAATTCCTTCTGGATTGCTCCTCCCAGCCATCTGATTTTATTAAAATTAAGTCAGGAAATAGGCTTTTTATACCAATGTTTGGGTTTTTTCTTTACATACATTCTATTTTCTGGACAGTTACTGAAACTGGTATTAAATGATGACCATTCTTCAATCCACAAATAAATACTTCGTACGACATGTGGGAGAACCACATTAGTTTTCTGCAGTCTTCATCAACAGTGGATGAAATTCTCTTCTTAGTCCTTCGGTGAACCACCCCAACACAAATAGTTGGAATATGGAACCGTAAGAAGAGATTTCGGGGAGCTCGACGATCCGATAACTTAGACTAACGTGACTGGAAGATATTTCGGATTAATGTATTACCATAATCAGCTTCACATTTTAAGATAAGCTAGGTCCTCGTTTCTGGTTTCACGTATCTCACCCACCATCTGCCAACCAGCTTTCTCTGGCCATTTCTCGATCTTCTCCACAGAAATCAGATAATCTGCCCAACAACATGTACAAAGGATGCGTTTCTTCGTTGCACGCCTTCGAGGACTCGGGGTCCGCCACTGGGACGTTCCGAAACCTCGGCGAATTTTTCGCGGTGATCTCTGATCGCAATCGCGTCGAGGCAGAGCGACCGGCCGGCGCGTCGCTGCGGAGGGTCGGACCGTGTCGCTGGCAAACTACAAGATTCCGAGGGGCGCGAAGATCATGGTCTTGAGCGCCGGGACGGGAGGGGAAGAAGGGTGCTGGGGGATGCTGTAAATTTACATGGGCAGCCGTCCTCTCGACCGGTTTCCTGTAAAGAGAATGTGGCGCTGCGACCCTTGCGGCATCGAGGGAAAGAACGATGGTCCCGTTCGGAGAGTAGTTGCGCCAAGTCCCGCGAGGAGCGCTGAAGGTTGGATACGGAAATCGAAAGCTGAAACCCTCCCCGGGAGGCTTTGGGAGACAGAATAAACCACTCTTCAATAAAATAATTTATTTTAATGCGAATGGTAACTATCTAAGGCAAGAAAAGCGTATTTTTTCTATTAATTGACGAAGTTGAAATAGAATCTTCACTAACTTGGTCTGATATGGAACTGTATTAGAATTACATTAGAAATACACTTTCTATTTGTATTCTTTCTATTCTGGTTATTTTTAAATACGAACAACAACCTCATATCTATTAACTTGGGAATGGCCCTAATCTCATATTTAGAAATCCTATACCTAAGTATTTCGGATTAAAATATTGAAAATTAATTTCTTATGACCGATCTGCCATCGCAATTGTGAAATGATCACCACAATGAAATCACTTAAACAAGATCCGCTTTCCGGACTAAAATATTGTAAAATGTAAAAAAAAGAATTCTTAAATATCGCATTCGATATTTTTTTCCTAATACTACTAGTTACCCTCTATTTTATGCAATCAAGAGTGTCAGAATGTACATTCGAAGTCATGTTTCTTTGCTTTGAGAAAATTTAACTTCAGAAAAAGAACGTGAACGGAAACTTACTGGGTTTATTAGTTTGTCGTATATTAGTCGCAGTCAATTACTTTGTCGTCAACGTGGTCATAGGTATTTTGTAACAGCTCTATTGACAATAAATTATTTATATATTGTTAGTCTAACTGACGTGATGTTGGTACAGAACTCGTACTCAATGTAGCCTTATTAGTATATTCTTTGGCCGTCTTCTTTCGTTGTGCGGGATAAGCAAATACACTATCCGCAGACATTCGCTTAACTATTCGCCAAGCACTGAGTGAAAGTATTTGGTGTATTTGTACGAAGACGCAGTGAATGGGGGATAAGTAGTTTGGAATCGATGAGACGTATTCACTTTCCCCAGGGTGCTCCCTTTGCCCTGAGCTCCCTACAATACTGGGTGATTACTAAAGAATAACACTGGAAATCGGTATATCTGTAACCGTGCAACAGATGGAGCTGCTCTGCCAGTTATTGAGCAGGGAATACTCTTTAATTTGTTTGCTTTTTGCTACTGATAGCAACCTTTACCACGTATCGGCTGCTTCTTTGTTTTTATTTAGTCAGTGATGATAGACCGCTCAACAGAAAACTTTCTGTATAATGCAATACGGCGAACTGAATCAGCGACACTGTTTAGTGTGAAATATGGTTTTCACCCTGATTATTGGGGGATTATCACGCGTTGATTGATCAATTCCCTGAGACGGGGTATTCAAAAACACTAATTGAAATGAAAGTCTTTGCAAAGGGAAAAGCCTTGGCCGGTCGCGCATCAATGAAGAGAATGTTGGCCGCGCTCGTCAATCATTTTCTCGTAATCCACTCTTGTCGACGACCGAGTTGCTACTGCGTGTATGGGTTACAGAAGATCCACGGGAAACACATCCGCATGGGTAAACGTCACAGAATAATGTTTTCTGATTTTCAGTTTGGACGGGGCTAAATTTCATGGGTAAATATATCCGTAAATGCTACGAAATTATTTGCTCCCTGAACTAGAGTATCCCCAACAATTTCCCATTGACATTGAGCTGTCCGAGACCACTTAAACGGAAAGTATCCGCAACGATTGGTCGCCAGACTGCTCGTTACTGCGCTCATCATCGGTTATCCCTGAGCGTGCCCCCCGCGATTTCTCTGAAGTTATCTTCCTTCAAAAACATAATTTACTCTTAAAATAGATTTATTAACAAACAAGTTCCTTTCAATAAATACTTCTTTTCAAAGTTGCGGAATTATTTTGTTATCACACTGTATTTATTTGGTGTGTAACATTGAGAATATATTATCCACCTTAAATAATAACACAAAGTTGTTTAAATAACTGAATACATCTTAAAGTACACATTGAACCCAGTAGAGTACTTCTCCCTGAGTAATGGATAGCAATAATATGTGAAGCAATTAACCTAAAACATGGATAAAAATTTACTTGGCAACGATCGTGTAAAAAAGTTCTGTGGGGGACTTGATATACCAGAATTTATAATCTAACTGAAACAAATTATTTTCTATGTTGTATTAAAGAGAAAAACATGTTGTACTTCATCTCGTAGTGTATTATCAAATACTCACCATTTTAAGCTTTAGACGTCTCAGAGGCCAGTCAGTGTAGGTCGCCACAAGTTAGATTAATTCAGAGGCAGCCGTAAATTAATGAGGTTTAAAGTGCGGCGCTATCCAACAATATTTCCGTAATTGAATTATACCTCCTGCGTTCCGACAGAGACAGATAACAGACGCTTGCTGGTGTAGCGGAATCCTCTTCGGGGAAAGAGTCTCTAATTTATGCATCCGATCCTCCCCTGCCCTCCGGCAGTGTAATCGGTGTCCTTCCCTCCTCACTCCTTCGCCCCAGAGACATTTTCCTTCTGTTTCGTCGTTTTCTTTTCATTCCGAACTACAAAAAGTGGACGCTGTTGCGCAGTTTTAAATAGTGTCTAAAGTTAGACACCAAATAATTAGAGGTCATTATCAACTGGGGAATTTGTCTTGGTTTATCTTATGACCAGCGTAAAATACTCGTCTAATGAAAGTTGCTCTACCGAAAAGGAATTCGAGATCTGAAGACGAGGGATGAGATTTTTCTGAGGGAATACGAAGGTGTTTTTCGGTTAGTTGTAACCGTGTGTGGACTCTTAAGGAACTCCTATGTGTATAATATGGGAATAAATTAAAACCTAATACCAATAACACGTGGTTGGGTGTATACAAATGAATAGAAATCGTTATTACTGAGTCAGGAATGAAAAGAATGTACATTCTGGATGCTAGCGTTTCACAGATCGTAAAATATGTTAATGTAGTGGTAAACATCACAAGTATTACTAGACAGTAATAATGTTTTAGTAAATTCATATGACAAAGTACTTCAAATAAATAAGAATCCTTCATCATTTTCTAAAGATGTCAATAAATGAGACTGTTTTCACACTCTAATTGGTGAGAAGTATCATTCACCAGTTTTCCTCGCGAACATTTCGTGCTCTGTCAAAACATTTTCAGGGTTGGTGTTCAACATTCTACTGTAAAGATTTGACACCTGAGCGTTCACATCAATAAGTGGATATATGAGTCTCTTACTGCTACCTTGACTTTCTTCTTCCGGAAACAGTTCTATTAGGGTATTTCTTCTTGACTATTAAACTCTTTTCCAATAACACACATTTAACAGGAGTTCATGTATTATTTTTTAGAGACTAAAAACGACAGTCCTGAGTGACTTTACAAATGTTTCTCGCGTTCATACAGTGTCACAATTTTACTGCTTGTATTGTCATTGTTGACGTGGGGTTTTGACTCTCCGACTACAACACACGATTCATTTGAGATACGTATTATGCTTCTCATCGTCAACGGAGTGGAGATACACCACGCGTTCCTTTTAACCCATCAGTTACTTCTCCCACATTGGCCCTGAATGGACCTAGACCCCTGCAACCTTGTGTCAGCTTAAACGTGGAATCGGAATTCCATAAATTATAAATTTACTGTCAAAAAAGCAGTTACAAACTGTGTATGACCACGTGGAGGTCAGGAAACTAATTTACTCCCCGGAAGTAAGCAAGGGACCATCCCATCAATTCCGATCAAGTTTTCTGAGGCAGAGGCGGATTTAACATTTCAGCTGACTCCTAAGATAAGAAAAAAATTGTTCGGTAGGTGTTATAATATTAACAGAATAGCAACAAATTTGTACTGGTACTTTATAGTCTGAGACTTCCGGTACCAGTACACTTGTCTTCATGTAATTGACGAAGAGTGCGGTGTTGATTCCTCCTGATTCAGTTGTAAATACACGAAGCACGAATACGTCACTAGCGTCACTCTTCGTGAGCGAGTCTGACGTGAGTGAAACGCACGCTCTAATCGTCCCCTATTTTTCCCGGCTTACGATTTATTGTAGTATTTGTAAATGGGAAATGTAGTGTACTATTGAAGCTTATTTACATGGAGCGATAGTAGGTACACTGAAAGTCAAGTAACTTTGCCGAAAATTATGCAATATGGCTACCTAACACAAACCATCTAAGAATTTAAGTAATATCCAAATACATATTAATAGTTGTTACTAAAGTGACAATTTTCTGTTAAGAAGTAAAAGTTAATATCACGTCAAGCTAAGACATAAGGTAATATTCATTCCACACGCTCGATGCACAAAGAACAGAATAGCGCCACAAGAGCAAGTGAATTGAATTGCTGGCCCATATTGGCAATGGACTTAAGTATTGAGAAGTTCGAATGTCCTGCCAACATAACGTGAGGTATACCTTCTTCGCCTTCCAACTTGACCATGGATCATTGTCCAACGCGACTTCATTGTATTGATCATTTCGGATTCTATTTTGAATAATGGCCCGACCTACAATAGGGTATGATACCAGTTCGAAGGATGGGAGAGAAGAAGGAAGCAAAAAAGAAACGAGAGCGAAAAGCGGGTTTAATGAGAGACGAGAAAAAAAGGAATGGGAGGAACGTGGATCAGAAGAGGGGTGTGGTAGTGGTGGTGAGGGGAACTGCCGTTGAAACGCTGTATGGGAGGATCAGAGTTAATGGGAAGCCTAACATGTTATGAATATTCAGGCTGAATCCCTCCCCAGAAATTAAAGCTACAACACTCTAATTACCGGTCAGCGCTCCGTTGTCGGGGAACAGAGATTTGGCGAATGCAGAAGTTACGCTGGTAGTAATGGAATTGCGATGAAGCGCTTCTTCAGAGAACTGATATTAACTAAATTGGAGAAAATTCGTTATTAAACTTTTTTTTCAAAAAACTTGATATTTGTATAAATAATGGTTGCGTATTTTTATAATTATTCTTATGAACGGTTTCTTATATTTCAGGCTTTTGGGTAGCATTTTGTGCTCACGTTCTTCTACTTTGTCATATAGTGGCTGAGCGGAATTTGAGTCCCCCGAATTGTTTCAAATTAAGTTTTGATGGAGAATATACTGAAACCTCAAAAATATCTAGTTTTTCGCAGATATGACAGTAACTGAACAAATCTGGACATATAGCTAAGATATAACTGATCATGCAATTGATGAAGAATAGGGTTTTCTCATTCCGGGATGCACAGAGACGTCACAACTATGCTTCGGCGTCGAGGAGCCTTTATCGAGTTTCTTTCTTCCAATATTACCAAATTACGCGTATTTGTCTTCAAGAAAACTGCGAACATTTGCACTGAAGGAGAAGATAAACACCGGCTCTTCGACATACGACGCGATGTACTACCCAACTACATAGTCAAGACTCCATACCGAACAGATACTTACATTGTTATTATATGCCTTTTGATGAGGCTCATCAACCTGCCCGTTGGACTTAGGAAAGGGAATTGGGGAGGAGATATGTTGGGTTGCCGGGAAACATATGGTACCGAACCGCCATTCGTATGGAGTAGGTGAAGAAACGCCCAGCTGAAAGCTTCACCTAATTCGACCGAGTAGGGTTTGAAACAACGCTCTATCGCTTAGCGGGTTCGTGGAAGCGAAGAAGCTACCACTAGACCATCGCTGCGGTTGTATGGTGCTACTTTGTCTGTTTCTTACCACTCATTTGTTTAGTTAATTTAAATTATTGATCAGTGGTAGCCTGTGCCATGTGAATTCGTGGTTTAAGTTTGGAGTAAAATTCTTATTCCTTCATGATATTGACTGTATCACTCTTTTGTAATGTGTAATTATTTTTTTCAGGTGTAGTAAGATCGTGTCGGACTCTTCGAGGTGAAATAAGAATATTGTGGAGAGCTTTCATTATTCTATTTTCCATATCACATTGGAAAAAATATATATGACTTTTAAATAAGGTGCAGTGGGCAATTAACGCCTTTTGCTAAATAACGCTTACCATACAGAAAACATATTTTGACTTGTGTGACTTGCGTCACGGTTCAGGCACGGATAGAGTACACCCATAGGAACTCACTAGCCCGAACGCAAGCCGCTCGTACCACCCTATGGTATTGTCAGTGACGTGCCATACACCAAGTACCACTGTCACGGACGCCGGTTTTGTGTTAGTTTTTTACTTGTTTTGCTGCATTTTTGTACTTACATATTTGTGTTATAATATAGGTTAATACTCTTCATATTTAGTTAATATTTTCAGCTTCTTTGCATATTTTAGTACGAAAACTTTCAAAATGGACAATAACGTCTACTCGTGTATGAAGCCCGTGAAATGACGATTGGGCGTTATTAGCTTTCATGGGCGCTACGGGCCTACGCGCGGGCGTTTTTAATACCATGGCAAAAAATTATCATAATTACGAACAGATAAAACATAAAAGAACTTATTCTTATATCCACAACGTGAAACATAAACTTCAGATGAAATTGCCAGAACTCATTTAATTAAAAGAAAATCCTTGCTTAAATATAGCCATCATCAATCGTAGGTTTTAGTGTGTCATTGCCCACTGTAGTTTAATAGTGCCCATTGTATGCTTAAACAAAACGTTATTTTTCTTTGTGAAAACAGACAATATTCTGTTGTTTTTCTATAAATTCAAATGCCAAAACTTAAAAAATCTATAATTCTGATTTTCGACCATTCTTCCATTACTAACAATAATTTGTAAGGTTTTTGCGTTTTGGTCATTAGAGAAAAGAAAAACATCACAAGAGAAGACTTTAAGTCTTTTTAAGTATTCCTTTGTATTGTTTTTGGATGTTATTTCGTATTTCACCTAAAACATGATACGTATTGTGACAAAAGTTTTGGAGCGGTCTATCAAAGGTAACATATCAAGAAAATCGAAAAATAAGTGAAGAGCATGGTTAAAGACTGGAACACTGAAAAAGTGAAATATACTGATCCGATAAAAAAAACATTATTATTATTGAATAATGAGGTGGGGAAACGCGAGAGGCTGGAGCTGGAACCAGAGACGGCACGTCGCTGGACCACCGAGGAAGTATGTTGATGTATTCAGTTCTATATCAAATGCGTTATTGTGTCCACGCAAGTCGGAGCGCGGGGTCCGATTAAACGAGTGTGACAAATTTAATGAGGAAGTGCTTTTAATAAGAGATGCGAGATTCCTTGAGATGCACGTGTCCGAGAGGAGCCCGCGATGGAATCAGAGTCCAGAGGTCCGAGAGTGTTTTTTGTGACCCTTGGTCGAGGAGAGAACAGGAGAGCCGAGCTGGAGTGGAATGATGACCACTGCTCATCACGATGCTGACTACTGGGATGACACGGAGAGACGCTTCGACGGAGATCGAGAGGACGACGCGTTGAGGTGTGGGTCCCGAATTGACGAACCAGCGATAGATCGGGAATGATAGGCCTCATATGCGAAGAAACCCGGCGTACGTGCGCAGTAGCACTGTTTATGTGCATGCTCTGACGCCGGCACTTCACTTGGCGTTGCGTATTTGTGTATTTGCCAACGCGGCCAAGTGTAGATGAGCTATTGTGTAGATGTCTGCATTCGATATGTTTGCTCTATTGTGGCAAATACGCGAACACCCATATCTGTCCTCTTGTCGGTTTTTAGACGCACATCATAGGACTCAAATAACGCAGATACCGTCCACACTTGGTTGGCCGTGATTTGCTTGTTAGAGTGCGTGTGTAGGGGATTTGTTGATATTCTGGTTCTTCAACCTATATTTTGACTTTTATTATTCTACAATTCCTTTCATATGGACAGGAACATTTATATGGGCTGGAAAAACGAAACAGTATAACTATTTCTTGAATTATATCAAATGCATCCCGTCCATCATTGGTATAAAAAACGTATTTGGCATTATTGAGTTTGTGTTCTGGCCATGTTTGTGAGATTTGTGAATACATAAAATATTTTGCCAAATACAGCGAATACGCTACACAAATACCGCAACGCCAAGTGAAGTGCCAGCTACCTCGCAAAGGAATTTCCTCCTCCACTGCCGCCAATCTGCGCGAAGTACCGCATATAACAAGTCATCCATGTTAAATCTTTGAAATAAATGTGTACGTGGCTGGAGAAACAACTATACCACCAAGAAATATGGCTATACTTTCAAAAAAAGTAGATTTAGACTACTGACTCGTCTAGTCTACGCTCTTTTTCCTCAATAAAACCATCAGGGATGAGAATCAATTATACACGTCCATCATTTCAAATATTCGCAGTTAACTCGAAATAAACTAAAAAACGTTTTGAAATATTTGATGTGAAGATTAAAGTTTTAGTTCAGAATAATTATTAAATAAATAAATGAACTTTACTGCCAAAAAGCAGTTGCAAACTGCATATGATCACGTGGGGAATAATAAAGTAAATATACTATTTCTATTCCTTCTAAAAATATAACTAAGATGATACCCGACTATGAAACTAAATATCTGCTAGTCAAATTAACCGTGCAATTGCACCACTACACAATTATTACTATAATTTATGTATTGAGATATATTGAGTAATTCCGTATATTTTATGCGGCAATTGCCGACGTTCCACCGATCAAGGGCTGATAGGAATAATCTCGAAAACATTTGTAAAGAGAACTCTCTTTCAATTACATAGTAATCTTCACGGAAAGCGATTTTCTACAGCACTTATAGATTTTTAAAGTAAATTCCACGTTAATTCGAGGATGTTTTTGACTCTGATAGTTCAACGAATATTCAATGGAAGTTCAATAAATTCAATGAAATGCACTATTCAAACAAAACGTGTTTCCCGAAAATAATACAAAATACTCGGGGGAAAAGTTCTGAATTGTCTTAAAAGAAGAAATTCAAAAAAATGTTTGATCAGCCCATGCTCTATTGGTAAGATTCTTGTATTCCAGAGCAAACGATAGCAGAATGTGTTTTCATTGGCTATCTTTGTTCCCGAAGGTTGGAGTAAGCGTAGCCATGTTTTTTGTGTACACGAATATTGATAACGAAGATGATAAGAATTTGACACCGCCTGTTATCTCTCCGACCAATAGAATGGCAACGAGCGTGCGATTAACAGGACAACAGCCATTGCGAATGAGATAAGGATATGAGTATGGCGACTATACATTCGATTGAATGATGTCACAATGAAGCAATTTCTCCCAAGTGTGATATTCAGCAAGTGAAAGTCATTGCAAACGTTTCTTTAGTGAGAAAATTATTACTTTATACCTCAAATTTTGTTCACTGTTCGTCCTCCCAAATGTAGGAAGAAGTAGTTCACACCCTGCAGTCAAACAAAACGTTAGACAAACCTTTTTGAACTCTAAGTATACGCAAACGATTTTTAAAGAACAACACCTACCAGACCGAATGTAAGTAGTAACTAATTAAATTGGGCTCTAAAAGTAGTGAGACTGATTCTACTAGAAATATTAATAATTGGACTATGAAATTATTTTAGTAAGTTGCCGAAATAACAAGCAACCCATGAAGATCTTATCATAATAAGATTTTAGTGCCAAGTTTGTTGCAAACCATTCGATTACAAACATTTATATCCAAATTTAGGAGTTAATGTTAATATAGTATAAGTATGTCATAGTATAAATATGTCATATTTAATCGTGGTATAAATACGTTCTTAAAAGTATATCCGCACTTGTTAAGTTGGTACCAAAGCCGCCGCTGCCCCTGCTGTAACCTCTGCAGTCAGGCGATTCTCTATTTTGTATGAATTTCCATCTAATTAGTCGCGAGAAAGACAATAGCGCGACAGCCTCCTCCAAATTTACGAGCCCTCCTCCGCAGGAAGAATAAATTTTCGAACACGTCGCTCTCTGGCGTATATTCACACACTTCCCCAAATAAAATCCTCCAAATGAAAACAAGTGTTTATGCAATTATCTTTAACAACAGCGTGGACGGACATAAAATTAATCATAAGCCATACTCCTTTTGATTTTCCCCCGATAATGGGCGCTGAGAGCTGGTCCACGTCCTGCGGGTCGGAAGAGGGTTGCGTAATTTACAGAGCCTCGTAAAAGCTACGAAAAGATACAAATTACTTTTTATACGCGACTGATGCAAAAGTTGCCGCCGCTGTCGTCGCATGAAAGACGATGTCGTTACCCTGCTCTGTGGGGAAGAACACCACCATAAAACAAAGGACGTGTCACTGAGGAAAACTCCGCAGCTTTTAATTAATATTACTTTTCCTTTCATACATTGATAATGGATTTTTATCACCCATAAATTATACCATTAAATATATATCTTTTGCGAGACCGTTGCTTCCACAAACGAATGAGCTTAATTACCTCATTTTGTTGCTTTGGCGTCCGACAGATTTGTTTTTGGGAAATTGTCCCTCAAAGTTGTTCATACGACTCGTTATTAACTCATTGAGGACCATCTCTTTTATGTCTTAATTAACGATTTCAGGTGTATTGAGCATTGTTTGCTTAGTTTCTCCATTTTTTCTGCGGCGTTATAAAGTTTACTTCTTTATGCACGATCATTTTCTCGCACTTAATGTCGTCACTATTCAAATCTAAGACACTATTCATATCTATAGAAAACAATAAAATTGATATTAGTGTATTGCAGGAACCGTATTTAAAGAGTAGACATCTCATACATATTCCGCTTAGAATAAGAAAATTTTATACAACAGGAGGAAAATCAGCTATTCTGATTAATAATACAAATTTAGAAATTATGGAGATAAAGGAACATACAACGAAATGTTTACAGTTAATACGAGTAACAACAAAAACATAAACATAATGATTTCAAATGTATATGTACAATATAGAACAAAACGCACAACAATTTTCAAAAAGATAAAAATATTTTAGAAAAAATTCGTGGAGAAGAAATCTATTTATGTGGGGATTACAATGGTAGATCGATATTGTGGGGGATAAAACAACAAATAAAAGTGGAAGAATGATAGAAAAACTAATCTTTGAAAATAATCTAGGCATAATCAATATTATTGGAATAGCCATATTCAAAACAGATAAGGAAACGTCCATTTTAGACTTGACTTTAAAAACACGAACAGGAAAGACATCAACACAATGGCAAATACATAATGCTTTAACGAGTGACCATGAGACAATAACCTTCCAGATTGAGAGAATAGACAGAACAAAAGACGAGATAAACACGAAGATAAATTATAGAAAAATAGATTGGGAGACATATACACAATCACAAAATGAAGAGAAGAAATATCCAATTAAACAAGGTAATTTAAATGTTGATGAAAGAATAGAACAGCTGCAATTGAGTATGTTAGGGGAAGTAAAGATATATTGTAAGAAACGAAAAGACGGACATAGATGTGGTCAGTCGTGGTGGAATAAAGAACTACAAGATGCTAGACAGAAATGGGATTGACTACGACGAAATTTATTTATTTATTTAAAACGGAGTATTACAGAAGATGCTATTACTCATTTACTAGAACAAATAAAAAGCTGAATTACGCGATACGCATTGATGGTATCGGTAGACATCTCAGGTGCATTTTTCAGTGTGGACTGGGACATATGGCAACAAGAACTAATCAAGAAAGATATATCAGGTAAACTACGGAAACTAATACAATCTTATTTGCAAGATCGACATGTCATATTGAGAATAGGAGACAACGAACTAATTCACACAATGACAAAGGTTTGTCAACAGGGAAGTCATGCGGGACCGACATTCTGGAATATCATAATAAATATATTATTAGAAAGGATGCAACGGGAAGGAGTAGAATTAATTGCATACGCTGATGATATAGCCATTATCATAACACGAAATAATAGAAGAAAATTAGAAGCAGCTAGTCTAAGAATTTTAAAATTGTTCGAGCACGAAGCACAGAAATTACAACTATCGATTTCTCGAACAAAGGCAGACGGAGTGGTTTTCGGAATGAAAATTAAAGGTAAAAACTGGATTACCCATTACACGATTCCCTGACTCGAGAGTACAAATAAAAGACAATATAAAATATTTAGGCATTTGATGAAAAATTAACTTTTGTGAAACATTTGGATTATGTAGGGAAGAAATTAATACGAATAATATTTGGATTAATGAGAGTGGGAATCTACCGATACAGCATTGGAACAAAGCAGTTAATAACAATATATAAAGGGGTGTTGCTACATCAAATTACGTACTGCTGTACCGTGTTGTACGGAAGATCAAAATGAGTGCACATGTCTCGACGACTTACAAATTTACAAAGATAATGTTCCATACATTGGAGTGGCGCATATACAAGTATATCAACAAAAGCTTTACAAGTAATCCTAGGACAGTTACCAATAGATTTAGAAATTGATAAGCACTTCCTCAGATACAAACTGAAGAAAACTGGAGAAATTGAAGTTGGAGAAGAGCAGATTGAACGAAATGGTCATGGATGGAAAGGGAAAATAACGAGAGAACTTGCGCAATGTTGATAATTTCAGTGGGACAAGGCAATGGAAGGCAAACTTACGTACAAATTAATACCCAATGTATCATACGGATATAAGAATAAAAAATGTTTCCAACCGGCGCCTTCAATGATGGAAGTATTAACCGGTCACGGTAATTTCAATGCGTATTGGTATAGGTTAGGACTAACAGATTCAAACCTGTGTATATACCACGAAGAAATAGATACTGTGGACCACGTAATACATAATTGCGAAATACTCGGCCCAGAACGAGCTACATGGATTCAAGAAATATGGAATATTTAGTGATGATAGATGGGACGAATACATTGCAACGGAGGCGCTGTACAAAGTATTTGAGAAATATATTTTGGATAAACTGTTAATACCCAAAGCTAATAAGACAAAATTTAGGGAGTAAACAGTTCGCAGAGGATGAAACAAAATTATAAAGAAAGAAGAGATAGAAGATATTTTATGAAGACAAGAAAAAATGAGATTATGACGAGAAGGAAAAGTCAGTAAATTAACCCAAATAGTTGCATGCTTAGCCGAGAAACTGGGATTTAACTAAGAATTTTTTTTTTAAAAACCTTTATCCCAATTCAATCAGTTAAAATAAGGGATTGATAATACACTCCAATACTTTCAAACCTCCACGATCAATGGTTAACATTCTCATTGGATTGGAATGGGAATGTAAGAAAGAATAAAAATGCAGACGTATAACAAAATTCACGTGATCAAAGTCGCGGGGACTCAACTTGTATATTCATAATTTTAGAATTATAAATTCATAGGTAACTCACCCATCACACTGAAATTATTTCAAGGAAAAAAGCGTTAAAAAGACATTTTTATATATCTTCATGCTTTTATTAGAAAATAATGTTGATGAATCTAAAAAGTCAAGAAGTTTATATCACACAATTAATAAATAACATGACTTAGTTTGGGATAGGTGTGATCGGGAAATTTCTTGTGGAGAAGGGAAGGGAGAGTCTCAGAAAAGATAAATGAAACCAATAGAGTACATTTGTTCTCTTTTCCAGACAGAATTAAATGACATGCAAATTAAAAAACTAATATAACTTAACCTTAAAAACATTTTGTTTACAAAGATAATTGTATATTCAAATTGAGCGTTTTTACTTTTGTCCACTAATATACAGAAAGAAATGAGTCAACTCCTTTTTTTCTTCTTCTTCTAATTTTTATATAACTTTTGGTAGAAATTAAGGAAAGAGAATACCAATGTTCCTCACAAACTCCAACATAGCATCCCAGTACTTATCTCTTTCATTTTCCGCATTCATTCGCGGCATGTAGGGGATGATTGGGACAACACACGTTGCGTAAGCTCGTACTAGAGTATAAAAGGAGACTTGCATTTTCCTCTTGGGTTTTGTTCATCACGCAACAGTTCATAGGTCCATAAGAATCTTGTGCTTTTGCAAAAGTTCCAGAGGCACTTGATGGTCCTTCATCACTCGCAAATCTCTCGTATTCCACAGAAATTATTTTATATCCGACAGCGCATGGAGGCGGATCAAGAAGCTTTCAACTCTTTATAGAAGAATCCACTTTTTCGTCTAGCATTTGGTTTAGATCCTGGAAAGTATCTCGTCGGTTCAACATTTTGAGAATTTGCTTATCTGATATTGATCTTGGAAAGCGCTTGTCCCACGAACTTTTCCTATAATTGCCACTTTCTTTTATCTCTGTATCACGTACACAGAATATGCTATCAGTCTCGTAACAAACTGGCCATGATTATCACTAACTGACCTTAGACAAATCTCACACGCTCACAGCGCAAACAAAGAAGGATCAAAATCAAACGAATTTACTTCTCAATTACTTCAGTGAAAATAAAGAATGAGAATACACACCAATACTATCAAAACTCCAACATTGATGGATAGCATCGTCACAGAATATCAATGGGAATGTGAGGAAGAATAAAGTTGCAGACGAAATGGAAAATTCACGTGAGCAAAGCCGCGGCGACTCAGCTAGTGTCTTATAGAAACCTTATCAACATGTCTGTAATTTGCTTCTTAAAAACTGGGGATGTGCTGATTTCCATTATAGGTACCCCTCGAAATCACAATATGGAAACATCTCCATTCTTAACATTTTATGGCAACGAAAATCAATTCGACCCAAGTCCAAGGATATAAAAATCAGTAATATTTTTTCACTAGATTACATCATGTTGTACAGTTCCCATGTCGGATGTTTGGTATTTAAATAAATTTAATAATAAGTACCGTGATTAATTTTTTAATTAATCGCTGCTTATGAACGCGAATTGCCGAGCATTTAGAAACATCAGTATTGAAGCTTCTTAATGAAAAGTAAAGGGCGATGAACAGTAAAAGAACTATATAAAAGTAAAAATTCATTCAATATAAAACGAAATTTAGCTCCGATCGAAAGATTAGTAATAAAAGTACAATTAAATAAAACATAATTTTAAACGCATATAATATAAAATGGACTTGACATGATATAGTTTAAGATATTAAAGACAAAAAGCAAAATGCTGGTGGTAGTGTACATATGTGCTGTTGACAAAAATTTTGGTCGAAAGGTGAATGTAGAGATTGAAAAGGAAAATCAGTTTTAAGTAATCGGAATCGAGGCTTGAGGTAAACAACATGGATTTCCAATAAAAGCTGAAATTTTGACATTTTTTGCCGTATTGATTTGGATTATTTCCATAATTCGCATTATAAGACATAGTTTTCACAGGCGCAGGCAACTCACAAAACCGCACAATTCCTTTGTAATTATCAGGGCTCGAATTAATATGCACTATAGAATACAAAAATATGTATTTAAAATATTCAATTAATGCACTTAACACATACATCCAATTAAATAAAGTAAAAAATCGAATTATGCACTTAAGTAGATACATATGTATGTCGTTTTAATTACTAAGAAAGTGGGCGGCCCGTGGCATAGTGCCTAGCGTACTCGCCTTCTACCTCTGGTGACGCGGGTACAAAATCCAAGTAGAATTGGCGGTGATGGTCGAAGCTGGTTTGTGGAAGTTTTTCTCCCTGTCTTGCAATTCATTCCACATCATCATCATTTCACCTCATTCGCATGTCAACTTGTCATCCCTGTCATTAAGAGTCCGTCTAAAAACAGGCGGTGTTCTTGTGCAACGACCAGGGCTCAGAGGAGCCTCAACGCGTTGTCACCGAAGCAGAAATGCTGTTACAAGTCCTCTACCCGAGAAACAGTTCTTACTCGATTACATACATACTAAGAAAGTGCATGTGCAAGTGTAAATTGGGTTTGTTGAGTAATTTCACTTAGCGCGTTCATACAGTATGAACAATGTTTCAATAAAAAGCATGGAAAGTTTGATTCATTACAGAGTTCAAACAAAAATCTTCAAAATATGCATTGATATACACTATTAAATTAAACTTAAATGGTTCCACGACTAAAAATGTTCTAGTGCTATTGGTTAAAGTGCAAGAAATCGATTCCTGAAAGCCATGAAAAGGTATAGAAAATATGTAAAACGTGCAAAATCCGATGGTGTATCTTTGCAAATCAAGTTCCCGCAGGAGTCAAATTGCAAGTGGCGAGTTTTCGTTGCCCCAGATGATGGAATCGATGACGAAGACAAGGCGAAGTTATCTAATTCCTCAATATTGTTGGCTTTCAGTCCAGAGACAGCTCGTTCAATGTTATATATAATGACATAAACAATTTTATTGGTAGATATAGTATCGATAATACGAAGATATTGAACATGGAGTAAAATTGAATTATTGAATTTTTTTTTGTTTCCCATAATAATTCAAGCCATGTATCTGAAATATTAACTATTTTGTAACTTCCATTCAAAACCGACTACAGAGAATTCGACACATTGTTCGCATATGATTGTTCTACGTTCCTGTGAAGTCTATTTCATATAAAATTAATTTCTTCTAACATTTTAATGTCTACCAAGAAATGTAAAATTTTAAACATTTCATATCATTCATTGATTATGACTCCTGATAGAATTTATTTCTTGCGTCCATCGCAGTTTTACAATATTGTTAATACGTCTTTGTTAAAACTTTTACGGTCCAAATCAGAAATTTATCTAACATACTGATGAAACCAATGATGTTTGAAAATCATTACGTTAGGCTAGGATTTTTCGCAGATTGATGCTTGTAAAGATACAAGTTCATACCAAATAATGTCCTCAAGGTTTGAGTAAATCATGCACTGGTGTAAGAATCTGTTCCGATAAAGTAGTTGAACTACATAATTAATTCCTGGAGAAACCTAGTGATCGATAATCCGAGGTTACATCACTCATTCTAGCTGTTGACAGTTTGTTGAACAGATTCTTCCGTTCAAATACACCTCAGGAATCTTTTAACGTCACTACCATTATCACATATATTCATGTGTACATAATTATTTTCAGACAATGGGTATAGGTTTGAAAGCCTATGAGTACCATTGGTTTGCAATGTTCCCTAGGTTTTTTCTGAGTAGATTATTACACCGAACTGTATTAAGGGGACATTCTGTACAAAATGGTCCAAATAAAAATAGATTTGTCCTAAGACATTTTTAATCATATTTTCCTTGTTGTTTTCTTTATAATTCTAGAGATTAAACCGTTTTTATTGGTCGTAAACCATTTACGCGAGGCGACCATTTGTCCTCCCGCGTGCTCGTATTTTCGTGCTTGTCAGAAACTTCTTTATGGTATACATCTCATGAACTATTTATTCTATAAAACTCAAATAAAAATCATGGCAAATATCTTATTTCATTGTATTCATTTATTTTGTAAAAATTTTGTCTTTATATTTACTTCTCTGAGAAAAGATCATTTAAACTTTGAAATGAAATCGACAAAAAGGTCTGTCACACCTAAACGGTTGGAGATCAGTATGTAAGAAAACCAGCTTTGATCTCCAGAATTATAAGGAAATCAACAAGGAAAATACGAATTCTTTTTAAAATAGTCGAGTGATCACCTCAGGACCGTGTCGTATGGATGGACCCAAAAGGATTACTGATTTTATCTCCATGTATTTTTACCCGGTGACTCTAATAATGTTTATGTCACAGATTTGTAAAAAAATCGAACCAAAATTATCTTTGTTAAATATAAATTTACATATGTACTCTACAATGCGTTTTCCTACTTTGTCGAAAAAGAAAGATAGGTATGGAGAAGTCATAGGAAAGTGCGGAGGAGGAAGCAGGAGCCTAGAACAGTAACGTAACTTCCAATTGCTAAATTATATTTTGAATGCATTTTTGCAAGTGCATTTTCACTGAAAGAAGGCATGTTCCTTATCAGGATGAAGTAACCTTTTACGCCAAATACTCTCACCACTTGCGCTACCAATTCAAGGCTGATTTTCTATTTTTTTTTGTTTCGAGGGTTTCAAACCTTCTCTCTCAATACTTTGCATTCGTGACATAATGAGGAAGAAGAAAATGATGGAAATAATGCAAGAAAACAATAATTAGTTATTAGGAAACGAGTAGACTAACAAGGGATCTTCCAACAAGCGCAGGTCGAAAGTGGTTCTGATTTTTTAAATAGTGAAATATATCGAATGTTGGTACGTCCTGTCAAAATATTAGTGACGATGGCACACTGGAAGGTACTGAAAAAATACCAAAAATCGATTCTTTTCTTACGGCAAAGAGCCCTTTTGGTGGGTCTTGTACGTACAACGCTAAAATATCAAGCCCTAGAGCAGCGACAACCGAATCACGTGGCTGATCTTTGATTCGTCCGACTTCTAGGTATCTTCTACATTCAAGGAAAAATGCCGTTTCCCGCGCATTTCAAAAAAATAGGAGCTGATACAGTCACAGAAAATAGTGAAACTAAATAAGTTCAGTTAATTATTTTATTCATGTTCAATTTTCCTTTCTTTGTATAGGAATTCTAGTTAGATCTTCAATTTTATGTATATTTTATTTAAGTATTGACAATGTCAAATACTATTTGAAGTATTGTTAAGTTTTTGTTTTTTCATTCA